>JASSRZ010034392.1:0-16530 GCA_032164315.1 Malacoctenus gilli | reverse complement strand
GTGTGTGGGTGTGTGTGTGTGTGTGTGTGGGTGTGTGTGTGTGTGTGTGTGTTTGTGTGTCTGTGTGTGTGTTTCAGGGCAACAAACAGGAGAGGAACTTGGTGAAGCCTCTCTATGACCGTTACCAGATGATCAAACACCTGCTGTGTGCGAGTCCGACGTTCAACACTATAGTGAGACACACACACACACACACACACACACACACACACACACACATACGAGGCTGAGTAATTGTGTGTACATGCCTTCATGCTGTGCTCATGTTGTGTTAGGAGGAAGAGGAGGGCTCTGATGAAGACTGTATGACCTCCATGATGGCCGACATTCTTCCCGTCTCAGCTGCTTGCAGCACGACGCGTCCGGCGCTCACGGAGGTGGACGGCGAGCGCGACGGCGAGCGCGACGGCGAGCGCGACGGCGAGCCCACCTTCGTGTCCCCAATAGACGAAGTGAAAGCTGTGCGTCAGCAGGGGGCGCTCACCACCGAGAACCTGCACGAAGCCTCCCGGTGAGTCCCGATTTGCCACTGGTGGCGTGAGCGTTGTCCCGTTTCCATGGCAACCGTGAGGCGCACGAGCAGCATGACGTGCAGTTCGTTCTCTTCCGGTGGTTTCCGTCCTTGGGAACGCCCGTCGTCTTCCCACTCGTCTGGGCGGGAAGACGACGAGGAACTTACCGCCATGACGTCGCCCCCTTGTGGCGAACAAGTACCTCGGAACTGACGCCGCTGCTCCGATTCAGGCCTCAGCTGCTCGTCAGTCTGAGGGAAACGCGCGCCGAGAAGAAGCGGACGAGAAAGGTCCTGCGGGAGTTCGAAGAGGAGTTCCTCCGCCAGACGGGAAGGTGAGACGGCGTGCTGGGGGTGGGGGGGTGGGGGCGCCGGGCGGCCTTTGACCTGAGCTGCTTCGCTCCTCCTCAGGGTCTGCCAGAAGGAGGACCGCTCCCCCATGAAGGAGGAGTACCAGGAGTACAAGCAGCTGAAGGCCAAACTGCGCCTGTTGGAGGTCCTGCTCAGCAAACAGGACGCCACTCAGCCTGTGTGAGGACCTCCGGTCGACCTCCTGCAGACCTCCTGCAGACCTCCTGCAGACCCCCTGTCTGGCTTCCCCTGTCGGCACCGGCTGGACCTCGTGACTCTTGACTTGTCGTCATGGCGACGTCTCTCGCAGCAGCTTGAGACTTTCGGGCGTCTTCACATCAAAGCACTTTTATGTTTGAATCGCTTCTGTTGATCCAAAGTGGCGCTCCGTGGAAAGTGCTCACTCTGTGTGTGTGTGTGTGTGTGTGTGCGTGTTGTCGAGATGCACCTGAATGCACCACGCTCGGACCCCTCGCCCCTAAATGTAATGGGTGTGAGTGACCCTGTCTGTTGTGTGTCTGAGGTGACGCGTTGTCGTCATCACGTCGTGACGCCTTTCGAGACGAAAAGCCTCTGAAGTAATATTTTGGTTACAAACAACTTGTGCGTTCGTCTCGTGTGTCTGCAAGAAAGATCCCGACACAACATCAGCGCGTTCAACAATTTGGTTTGAATAATTTACATTTTGATACAAGGCCTCTTTAAGGTATCTTTGATCGGCAAGTGGGCGCGGCCTGTGCTTGGAGGCGCGGCCTGTGCTTGGAGGCGCGGCCTGTGGCCGCTTTCACAGGTGGTAGAAGCTGGACGTGACGGCGAAGGCGACGGAGGAGCCGTGGTACGGCGTGATGACGGGGCGCAGGCCCTTCATCTGCTTGTAGTGGCCGAAGTGTCGGATCCGGTAGAGGCCGGCGGGCGCCGCGGCGGGAACGTGCCACTCCACGGTGGCGTTGCTCTGCCGGTCGGAGCCTTTCAGCCAGTGGAACCTGCGCAGCGCCCGGCCGAGGTCAGAGGTCGCGTTTCAGTGCGGCGCCGAGGCGCACGAGTCGGACGTGGCGCACCCACCTGGTCTCCCAAGACGCATCCGTGTGGACCACCTCCCAAGTGTCTGTCGTGTTGTCGAAGGTCTCCACGGTAACGAAGGTTTTGTCCCTCTGCGACCACGCAACACAAGCGCACGCTGTGACACACGCCGGCAGGGCGGAACGACCAGCACAACACACCAACGCGGCGGAGAGTCTCACCACGTCTCCGGAGTGCCGCGGATTTCCAGCGACGAAGGTCACGGAGACGACGTCGCCCTGAAAGACACGTCGGCTGAGTGAAGCCCAACTGGAGCGCGGTGGCGGCGGCGACGGCGGCGGCGGCGTGCCACGAACCCTCCTGTAGACGGGCTGCGCCTGCAGCAGAACGTCTCCGAAGCTGCTGTTCTCCGGCTTCTTGTCCACCGGCGCCGCCGGCAGCAGATTGAAGAGGTTCTCTTGGAAGAACGGGGGAGGGGGGCCGGCGGGCAACTCGGAGACGCGGCCCTGCGAACGAGCGGGGACGCGTGAAGGACGAGCTCTGGGACGAGACGGGGACGCCGCCAAAGCCGGGCTGCGGCCCTCCGGGACCGGCCCGGATCCAGACCGGGTCCCTCGCTCGGCACTGACCTGAGCGATGGCTCGGGCCAGCTCCCGGTACTTCTGCAGGTACGCGCTGAGCGTGTGCGGACCGTAAATGGTGGAGGCGCCTTCGTATCGCTGCACCTGCGGGAACGCGGACGCAAGTGCCGTTGGCTCCTGCCGCGACTCCCGGTTCCCGTGACGACCGCCAAACCGTACCTGGTACTCCTCGTAGGTGGTGATGTAGTGCGTGTAGACGTTACTGAGGCCGGCCAGCACCACCTCTGTGTCCTCGAATGCACCGCCGGACCGCAACTCCTGGCACACGAGCGCAACTCGTCAAACAACACAACAGAGACGCTCGGCTGGCGTCGCCGGCGGGCGTCGCGCTGCGTCTCACCTCTCGGACGGCTTCTCGAAGCCGCCGCCCCGACATGGTGCTGTGGACACACATCAGCTGTTCTGCTGTTAGCTGCAAACGTTGCCGCGTTGCGAGCAGTGAGGCTTGTCGGTTGTGCGATCGCCGCTTCTTTACGTGACTTCTCCTGGAACGGCGACGATGGCGACCGAGCCGACGGCGAGGATCTGAACGTCGACGATCTGCGGGTGCCAAGGCAGCGGCCAGTTCATCTGCGCGCGCGCACACACACACACACACACACACATACACTTGATGTGTCTTGGCAGGAACCAACGCGAGTGCCGTGATCTGATTGGACGTCCAGCCTCACCTCTCCGGTGCTGAACAGGATGGGTTTGGGACGATGGCATTCCTGCGTCTCATTGGACGGAGGACCCAACAGAGCGTCTCTGATCCCGTCCCAGAAGGGGTCCCCTTCCACCGCACCTCCACACAGAAACGGCCCCCACCAGTAAGCCGACAGGCGGCGGCGGCGGCGGCGGCGGGGGCGTGGCCGAAGGCGTCCGAGGGCCGCTGAGGCCAGACTCACCTTGAGTGAAGTTCAGGTCGCCTCCTCCGTCAGTGGTTCCTGCCGCGAAGCTGTGACCCAGAGCTGGTTTGCAGGTGCTGACCTGACACACACACACACACACACACACACGGAGTAAAGGTGTTACTGGGACACAGGAGCACGTTGTGTGTGCGCGCGTGTGTGTGTGCTGACCGTGTGTGTGTCATTGATGGGAATCTTCACGTCAGTCATGTTGACCCACTGATGAGCTGAATGAATCGAGCCGGTCACCTCCTCCTTCGCGCTTGCATACAGCTCCTACAACAGCAATCCCACATCGAGGTTCGCTGTCAAAGTTGCACGCACGCACGCGCGCACACACACACACACACACACATGCACACACACACACCTTGGCTTTCAGGTATATGTCATGTCCGATGATTCGCGTGCTGTCAAACATGTCTTCTCCAGGACCGAACGCCTTACACATCTTAGTCTGAAACGAGTACAAACAAGCTTTACCGTGTGTGTGTGTGTGTGTGTGCGTGTGTGTGTGTGTGTGTGCGTGCGTGCGTGTACCCCTCCCACAGGGCAGGAGCTGTTCAGGTAGTCGCAGGGCAGTCCACTGTTCATGCAGTGCGGCCCTTTGATGTTGGGACTGACGTCGCCGAGGTTACTGGAGGAGAAGCCGGCGACAAAACCTCCCTGGGACACACAAACACACACAGGTTCATGAACACGTGTGACGTTCACCCCTCACCCGTCAGTGTGTGTGTGTGTGTGTGTGTGTGTGTGTGCGTGTGTGTGTGTGTGGCCCCTCCCACCTGTCCCGGGAGTTCCCCAGGGCTCTTGTGCTGCTCCATCAGGTAAGAGGCGTAGCCCATGTTGTCGCTGCTCACCAGGCGGTTGGTGTAGTTCATACTGACGGCGTGGACGGCAAACCAGCTGCAGCAGGAACACTTGTTGGTTACCGAGGCAACGAGGCTGCTTGAGCAGCTGCAAGGTGTCACGCGCGCCCCCTGCTGTGAGGGGCGCATCAGCGCATCCTGCTGCACGGAAACTGTGCGCGTGCTTGCGTGCGTGCGTGCACCTGAGCATGCCGATGCCATCTCCATCCAGGTCAGTGAACTTCAGCACCAACACTTGTTTGTCGGTGTTCGACTTGTACCTGCAGAGAGGATCGACCGCATCCGTCAAAACAAACATCAGCGTGAGCACACGAGTGCCGAAGAGCGCGCCCGGACAGAGTGCACCAACGGTGCAGTGCGCGTGTCTGTGCGCGTACCTGTGCTGCTCCTCCTCCGGGTTGTTCCTGTACGAGTGGGGACTCCTGTTCAGGCTGCTGCCCTCCAGCTCGCCTCTGTTCCTGTAGATCCTGCCCGGCCGGAGGGTCCGATGGGCCGCGTCTATGCTCTGGAAACAGTCGTGAAGCCACAAGTACTGGAACACGCTGCAGTACTGCAAAGATGCATCGTGGACCCAACGGGGCCTCGCGTCCGCTGACCCGACCGGAGACCAACGAACATGAACCGTGCGCGTGCTGGCGGTGAGCGAGCGCCGCGACACCTGCGCAGGTGAACTGCTGAGCGACAGCTGTTGGAGTTCCCTGCAGCGGCCGGCAGATGGCAGCAACCAACCTTGACGATCCCATTGACCAGCGGCTGGATGGCAGCGCTGATGTATCCTTTGCTCGTCAGCATGAACAAGGTGTACTGGAAGTACCCGGCCGGGCCGCAGTGGGTGTGAGTCCCACTCAGGAGCACGTTGTGCTGGCCGTACAGACCGCCGTACTTCACCTGCAGGGCCTGCAGCACCTGCACGCACGCACGCACGCACACCTCAGTGTCTTTCGATGACATTACAAACGTGTGTGTCTGTGTGCGTGCGTGTGTGTGTGCGCGCGTTCATGCACCTCCAGTCGAAGCCTTTGTGAAATCATCCCGACGTCTGCTGTGACGAACACGACTCTCTGCTTCCCGTCATCGATGATGAAAGCTCGACTGTACAGACGAGTGTGGATACCTGCAGCCACCTGCTCAGGGTTGGCATAGCCCATCTGAAAACGCACGCACGCACGCACGCACGCACACACAAGGATGCAGACTGTCAGTGTGCGTGCGTGCGTGCGTGCGTGTGTGTGTATTGTGTTACAGACCAGCGGGATGTCGGCGGGGGGTCCGGTGCAGTCAGCACGGCCAACGCCGATCAAGTATGGTTTGTCCTGAGGGTCTGGGTCTGGGGTGGGGAGGGGAGGATCTGGGACACACACGCACACACACACACACACACACGCACACACACACACACACACACACACACACACACACACACACACACACCCTTTACAATGTGAACCACTTCAGCCCTCCTCTGTAGCCCCCCTGGTGGTGACATGGGAGAACTGCAGTGTGCCGCAGCGCTTCCTTGACTGGCCTGCGCCCTCCTCCAGGGGGCGCCAGAGATCCCAGTGAGACTCTGGGTCTCGTCCTGTTCAGAGGTTGCTTCGGAAATCCAGGCCTGCGCAACCGGGGTTCTGAACGGGTCTGCAGTTGCGTGTTGGAGGGTTCACCCTCTGGTGTGCTCACCGGTCTGCGTTTCCTTGGTAACCAGCAAGGCGATCAGCGTCACGCTGAGAACCGTCATCAGCGCGAATAAGACGGCGAACGTCGCCGTCGCAGTGGAGACGCCGCAACACAGAGTTTTATTACGAACCATCTGTGAAGGACACACGCACGGTCAGATGTAAAACCAGACCAGGTCCTGAAGGACTTGGGAACCAGGATTCTGAATCAGATCTGAAGCACCAGGTCCTGAAGCAACAGGTCCTTCAGGACCAGGTCCTTCAGGACCAGGTGCAGGCGCACGAGGAGCCGGTCCGGACTCACCTTTCGAGTCTGGGAGTGAATCCGCCGTGGTCGGACTTTCCCGAGCCGTCTTGCAGTCTCTCGGCCGTGGTTGTCTGTGAGCAGCGGCGAGCTGATAACCGGTCCGAAGGTCGCGGCGGCGGCGGCGGCGGCCGGGCGACGCATCGTAAATGACGGATCAGAGATGGTGAGTCCAGATTAAAAGTGCTGCAGCACAAACACTCCGTTCGTCGCTGCAAAGAAAAGAGGCGAGTGGATGCGAGGAGCCGAGGACGCCACAACGTCGTCGGTCAACGGATCCGCACGGCGCGTTCTTCATCACTCGACTTCTACAAATGCCATGAAAACGTGTTCTTGACTTTCCGTGTGAGTTTGTCTCCCAACAGCCGAGCGGACGAAGACGCCAGCCGGCGCTGGACGGACGGACGGCTGGACGGCCTCCTTGGAGGACGCAGCTCAGGAACAGCAGGGGGCGCCACACGCTCGGGTTCCAGGACCATCTTCATCAACCCGACATCGTCATCATCAAGTGATGCACTGGTCTGGGGTTCTGTACCTGTCGGGGGGGGGGGGGGGGGTCCAGGACCAAGCAGTATCAGAAACAGCACAACACACGCGAACCCGGATCGGACCAGAACCTGCAGGCCTCAGGTGGGTCCTGCAGGTCCTGGTTCTGGCCGCGCCCCAGACCCTGTTGGACTCGCACAGTCCCGGAGTGACCCGGCGTGGGATCCCGGTCATGGTCTACATCCGTCCTGGTCCTCATCTGACCCCCCTGGCCCGTAAACAGCCCCGAGCCCACTCAGCCCGTCAGACTGGGTGTGCTTGTTTTTGACACCCGACACTGGCATTGGCGGACCCCACCCCTCCCGGGAGGGGGAGGTGGGTGCAGTTAAAGGAGCGCTCCTCCCCTCGGCAGCAGACTCATCCACACAGCAGTGCTGCACGCGTGTCCCTGCAGGCCGGGGCCCCGTGCTCGAACCCGCAGCAGTTAATGATTGAGGCCCCGGTAGTCACTGATCCACTCTGCCCGAGGTGCAGGACTGGAGTGGGACTCTGCTGGGACTCTGCTGGGACTCCACGGGGATCCTACTGGGATCCTACTGGGCCACCGCTGAGACGCTTTCAGGACTCTTTGGTGTCTCTCTGGATGAAACTGAAAAATGAACGAGACTCCGAATCGTTCTGACTTTTTTCAGTTTTCCTCTTCCTTTTGAGGCCCTTTTTGAAAAGGAGGAGCCGGAGGAGCCAGGGGCGCAGGAGGAGCAGGAGGAGCGCACCTATATCTGCCAGGAAGGAGTTGCAGCTCCTGTTCCTGGGTCGGCTCTGACACCAGACGTTGTCAGAACCAGAACCGAAGCTGAATCGGGGGTTATCTGGATAGGATCGGGACCGGGACCGGGACCGGGACCAGGACCTGCTACATCTGCAACATGGCTGCGGAAAAACATCAGGGCACCAGGACGCCCCCCGCCCAAGATGGTGGGTGGGGGTGGGTGATCGTCGGCTGCTGCTTCATGGTGACGGTCTGCACACGTGCAGTAACGAGGTAACACACGTGTGTGTGTGTGTGTGTGTGTGTGTGTGTTAAACATTCCCAGACACCAGCAGAATTGCGCCGTTGACACATTCCTCCAGCACGACTCAACAACTCCGACAACCAGCAGAGATGCTCCAAGCGTTCGCAGCGCCGCGATGTCGTGATGCGCCCGACAGTTTGATCAACAGTTGGCTGGACGTGCGCTCCGATTTTCTGAGGGAACTTTCCTCCTTTCGTTGAAACACTTTATGAGGTGGACGAGGTTGAAGATGAAGTTTGCAGCCTGGACTGGAACACACACCGAGAACAGTCCCTCCAAAACAGGCCAAACTGAGCTGACAGCTCTGTGTGTGTGTGTGTGTGTGTGTGTGTGTGTGTGTGTGTGTGTGTGTGTAATCAGTAACTGTGACTTGTGGGTCACTGAACAGCATGTTACCGAGTTTCACAGCATGTTCTGTATCTGCTGCTGCAGCTGGACCCGGCTGCGACTTTCTCAGACCGGTTACGTAACGGCAAATCATCACCTGTTTCACAGAGACTTTGCAGGAGGACTTCACCTTTGTGTGTGCGTGTGTGTGTGTGTGCGTGTGTGTGTGCAGGTGCATCTCCATCTTCTTTACAGAGTTCCAGAGCCACTTTGGGGCGGACTACGCGGCCACCGCCTGGATCCACAGCCTGGTGGACTGCTGCACCATGCTCTTTGGTCAGTATGCTCAGGCCACGCCCCCCCAATGCCCCCTTTTCCTTTGTACACAGAGGCCGCGTCAACACAGGCCACTGTGAAAATGCAGCAAGCACCACGGATGACTCTGTGTGTGTGTGTGCGTGCGTGCGTGCGTGCGTGTGCGTGCGCGTGCGCAGCTCCCGTCGGCAGCCTGGTGATGAACCGCTGGTCGTGCCGCGCCGCCGTCATGCTGGGCGGGCTGCTGTCGTCCTGCGGCCTCCTGCTCAGCTCCTTCAGCAACAGCCTGGAGCTGCTGTACTTCAGCATGGGCGTCCTCACGGGTGAGCACGGGCACGCCCGACACTCCGGACGGCCCCTGAACGCACCTGGAGCGTCTCTGCTTGCGGAACATGTGGTGACTCGGGCCTCCTCTGCAGGTTTGGGCTTCGCGCTGTGCTACACGCCGGCCATCGCCCAGGTGGGGTGTTACTTCGGGCGCAGAAAGGCGCTGGCTTACGGCGTGGCGATGTCGGGCAGCGGGATCGGGACCTTCGTGCTGGCGCCGGTGGTGCAGCTGCTCATCGAGTTGTACTCGTGGCGGGGGGCGCTGCTCATCCTCAGCGCGTTCGTCGCCCACCTGTGCGTGTGCGGCGCGCTCCTGCGGCCGGCGGCGGCCAAGGACGTCGAGGAGCCGGACGTCGAAAAGCAGCCGCGTACGTCTCCCGGCTCCCGGGGCGCCGTCCTCCCCGTCCGTTCGCGCTGGCCCCGCCCACTTTTGGGCATCGCCATGGCAACCGCTGGGTCAGCGAGCGGCCACGGGCGCCACACCAGGAGCGCTCTGACCGTCCGTCTTGTGCCGCAGGTGACGGCGCGGTGCCGTCGGAGAAGTCTTCGGCGGCGTTGTGCGCCCTCCTCGGCCCGCCGGTGCCGCCGGCGAGCGGCGCCCCCCGGCCGCGGAGGTGGTGTTGCAGCCCCGGCCTCTGGTCGGGCTCAGAGTACCGCTTCCTCCTGGAGCCGGACTTTGCGGGCCTGGCGGCGTCCTTCGTGTTCCTCGCCAGCGGCTGCAGCCTCCCCTTTGTCTATCTGGTGCCGTACGCCCTGAGCGCCGGCGTGAAGCAGCCGCACGCCGCCTTCCTCATGTCCATCTTGGGTGTCGTCGACATCCTGGGGAACGTCACGTTCGGCTGGCTGACGGACCGCAGGTACGTCAGGTGTGCGTGCGCGCGCGCGTGCGTGTCTGTGGCTGCGTGTCTCAGATGTGTGTGTGTGTGTGTGTGTCCCAGGTGTCTGAAGCCCCTGCGTCTGTCCTGCTACGTCCTCGCGGTCACGATGGAGGGTCTCTCTTGTCTCTTCATGCCGTTGCTTCGTTCCTTCCCGCTGCTCGTCCCCTTCGCCGTGCTGTACGGCTACTTTGACGGCGCCTACGTGGCGCTGATCCCTGTGGTGACGTCAGACATGGTTGGAGCGCCATACCTGTCCTCGGCACTGGGCGTGGTCTACTTCCTGCACGCTGTTCCCTTCCTGGTCAGCCCACCAATTGGAGGTGAGCGAGTCAGAAATAGAGAAAGGAGGAGCCTGTGGTGACATCACAGGGTCCCTGCTGTGCTCTCCCTGCAGGCTGGCTGGTTGATGTCACCGGCAGCTACACCGCCACCTTCTTCCTGAGCGGCAGCGCCATGTTGGTCAGCGCGCTCATCCTCGCCACAGTCAGCGGCGTGCGCCGCTGCCGCCACCGCCACCGCCACCGCCACCGGCCCCTCCCTTTCAGCCCACCGGACCGCTCGGGGACGGGCGCCGCTTCCTGGCCTCGGACGGAGGCCGGAAGCCTTTGATCGGCCGCTGCCGACGTCAGTCCGCCAGTGACTTTGTACCGCCACTTTGTCGGACTCGACCTCACTCAGAATCACCGGACAAAGTCAGCCGATCGTCAGGAAACCACCGCGTGCGCTCAGGGACACGGCAGGACAATCGGCAGTGCGCAGCTAGTCTACGCATTCAGGTAAAGCATCAGACAGCTGCGTGAACAGCGCCCCTGGAGGCAGGAGGCGGACCTGCTGCACTCTCTGTGTGTCTTCAGGTTCTTCGGTGTTCGGAAGCTGCAAGCGCAAACACACGTGTGCTGCATAGCAGCCGTAAGAGGACACGGAGACGAGAGGATGTTCCCCCCGTTGTTCACTTTGTGCCTTTTCTGATTAAAGGAGAAATTCAAACATTTTGTTTCCTCATTTCCCTGACAGGGTTGAGCATGAAAGTAGCAGCGTGCAGCCACCAGGTGGAGCCCACGCTGCATCCTGAATCAACTCATGGTGAAGCTCCTGGAGTCAGTGCGCGCGCGTGCGCGCGTGCGTGCGTGCGTGCCTGTGTGTGCGCGTGTGTGCTCGTTCTGTTTGTTTACAGCTGAAGCAGACTGATGAAACATCTGAAGCTCCAGTTTGTCTGTGAGTCTGTTTGCGGCTGATAGTAAAGCAACACACAAGTTAAACAGGAGGAGCCCCCTCACACACACACACACACACACACACACACACACACACACACACACACACACACACACACACACACCCACACACACACACACACACACACACACCCACAGACTTGGTGTTAGTGAAGGGTGAAATTGAGTTGTTTCAGAGTGAAGAATCATACAGAGAGCAGGTTGGCTTCACACTCAGACCTTCGATTCTCCACCATTGTCCTCCTGCCCCCCCCTGCCCCGCCCTCTGCCCCCCCCCCGCCCTCTGCCCCCCCGCCCACCCCTCCTGAACCAGACGGCTGGTTCCTACTGACCACCTCTGCGTCGAAGCTTCCGGGGTCGACCTGGAGTTTGGGTTCCTGAATGATGGAGGGGCTTCTGGTGAACTTCTTTGGCGGCTCGTTAACGAGCTGGACGCCTCATTAAGCTTCCCCTCTTCCATTAACCAATCAGCTGCTGAGCTGAAGGCGTCCAATCAAACGTTGCGCTTCTGGAACAAGAAAAAGACTTTAAGGAAGAACTGAAGCCTGAAGAAATTCATTGGAGCAAGAAGACATCAGGAAGTGAGGTGAAACAATGGCACGCACGCACGCACACGCACACACACACACACACACACACACACACAGGCAGAATAACGATAAGATATGATGCCAGGAGCAAGCATGTTCGTGTAACTCAAACACTCAAGTAACTGATTCTTCAGGGCAAGTTACTCGATTACAGTTACTCGTCGTTAAGTCGTTGCAGAGCTGCTGTCTGACAGTGACGCAACAACACAGGTACACACACTTTGTGCGACGTCAGACAATTGATGAACTCAGCATTCTGTGAGGCTTTTGTGTGCAAGTGGGACAGACAGGACGTCACCAAAGGCTGCGTTACAACTCCAAGCGATCGGAGCTGCGAAACGCTGCCACACACACGCACACACGCACACACACACACACACACACACACACACTGACGCGGCTGTGTGTGTGAGCAGGGTTCCGTTCAGCGGAGCCTCACTCGCTTAGTGCTGGACGCACGCACTCGCCCATACTCGCGCGCGCGCGCTGTGACGACGCGGAGCGGCACGCGGGCTCCGGCGCCTCCTCCGTCAGCGTCGCGCGCTGCTCCGCTCCGTCCGTCGGTCCTGATCGTTGCCCGCTGACGGGAGGCTGTCTGCGGACCTGAGTGGGGACCTGAGAGGCTGCCGCCGCCGTGCTGAGGTGGGTCCGCGCTCCGTCTCACCGGGACAGACGCTGACGGGACGCGGCGGGGCGGCGGGACGCGGACCCGCTCGGGAACCCTCACGAAACCGGTCGCGAGCATCGGACCGGGGACAGTCGGTCCCCAGAGACCAGTGTCCCGCTCTGCCGGACATCCGGAGGGTCCCGAGCCCAGGTCCGCGCGCGCGGTGTCGTTCTGATTTACTTGTGACTGTTGGCAAGCGCGCGCGCACACGCACAGCTCGTGTCACTGGGCTTCCATCAGGTACGTTTGACTGTGTGTTGGATACAGCTGGTTACCATGGAAACTTTCCTCAGTTACTTAACTTTGCTGAAGTCGAGAGAAGCGCCAGTGTCCTACTGACACTCCACAGCTGTTCTCCAGATGTGAGGAGCAGATCATGACTGGATGTAGCGGCGGTGTGCGTGCACGTGTGAGAAAGAGACGCTCTCTCAACTTGTCAATGCTCCTCCTCCTCCTCCTCTTCCTCTTCCTCTTCCTCCTCCTCCTCCTCTTCCTCCTCCTGCTCCGCCTCCTTTATTGAACAAATATTGACGTTTCTCCGTGTGTCAGCGCTTTCTCTCTCCTTTACGCACACACGCACGCACGCACGCGCACACCTGGCACAGGTAAACACACAGACACACACGAATGACCGTTCCTCCCTCTTAGGTGGTGATGTCGCCGAGATGCTGCCAGTTGCCCGGTTTAGGAGTCAGCCTGTTGGCATGGTAACCACCACACCCTGGGTGTCCGTCAGCACTGATCCCGCCCCCCAGTGGGTGTGGTTAGGCAGTTGGTCAGCAGCAACATACCAGGCCACGCCCCCTCTGCTGTTTTACCGCCCAGCTGTGTGGATACCTGAACACACACACTTGATACAGGTAAGCACACACACACACACACACACACACACTCATGTGGAACAGGTCAAGGCAGATTATTCATGCTGCTTGTCCCGATCCTGGTCCTGGAGCTGTACCAGGACCTGGACCTGGTCCTGGTCCTGGTCCTGGTCCTGGACCTGGTCCCCTCAGCCTGGTGACAGTTGAATGATCTGACACTGAAGTGCTGAAGCGCCCTCCTGTGACTGTTCATCCTGTGTGAAACCAAAAAGTACCGGGACCCAGTTCCTACAGGAACCTGTCAGGAGGGGCTGTGTTTCCATGTCAAAGCTGCTTTCGCTCGTGTCTTGGCTCTTATTGGACAGAATTTCCCCGCTGGCTGTCTGACATCACTCGTGGTCAGAGGTCAGAGGTCAGAGGCACCTGCAGCTTGAGAGGGATGTTTGTTTTCAGCTGCGACACACTGGTGTGTGTGTGTGTGTGTGTGTGTGTGTGTGTGTGTGTGTGTGTTGTTTCAGTGGGAACGTCCAGCAGTTCAAGCGATTCCTCTTCTGCCCCCCTTCTATCAGTCCTCTCCTCTTCATCATCCTCATTATCATCCTCTCCCGAAGGTAAAAACACACGCACACACGCACACACACGGAAGAAACACAACACACAACCCGATGTTCCCTCCTGTCTGCAGCGCGCTGAAGGATGGATCCCAGCAGAAGAAGCCAGCGTGTTCACGAGAAGAGACAAGCTCCTCCCACGCACCAATCAGGTGGCTCAGAGGCCGGCTGGCCACGCCCTCCGGTCACACAGGCTGCTGTTTCAGTCCCGTCTCTCAGGTAAGACTGATGGCGTCTCACCTGAACGGGCCTCTGCTGTCCGTCCAGTTCTTCCAATAGGATCTGCGGTGTCAATTTGAGGGCGGAGCTTCTCGGCATTTCCTTTACATTCAACGTTTCGCGCATAAAAGGCCAATCAGCCTCCCGCTGGATCACAACCTGCCATCTTTGTTTTGCAGGCTGCACCCATGTCTGCCGAGTTGCCATGACAACAGGGCTAATTTGTTACAGCAGTGTGGCACACACACACACACACACACTAACAGAAGAAACACAATAGTCATCCTGGGAACGTGAGCTGTTTGAAACTACTGGCCGTATCAGGCCGATGGGCGGAGCCTCGGAGAATTTGAACGATACGAACACTTCACTGATGACAGACACATGGTTGCTGCTCACACACACTCATTTGAAGCGCTTTCTGAAGCCCGTGCGTGTCAAATTCTTGTGTGTGTGTGTGAGCGTGCGTGCGTGCAGGCTGGCTGAATCCAACAAACACAGATTAGCGGTGCTTTTATTTTGCGGAGCGTGGGCGCGTGTCGTGCTGCTGACTGATTGGTCTCTGATTTTCAGTCCAGACGTGAGATAAAAGGCGGCGATCATTGCGTCTCCGTTCCACTGCGAGACGCATTTACGGCGCTCTGCAAGCAGCGCGTGCTGCTGACTGCAGGACCGAATGTGGCGTCACAGGCGGAGGAAGGAGGTGCTGCCAGAAAACCTCTGAAAGTTTCATCGTTTTTATTTATTGAACACAAACACTGTAAGAGTTGCGAGAGGAGGCCAAATCGGCCACACGTCTCGACCAACCGATCGCGGGAGACACGGGGGAGAGAGCAGGGACGCAGGAGGCCTGCTGTCAGTCCCTCAGCCTCAGCTGGAAGAAGGAGGAGGAGGAGAAGAAGACGAAGAAGAAGAAGAAGAAGAAGAAGTAGGAGAAGAAGAAGAAGAAGAAGAAGGAGGAGAAGAAGAAGGAGGAAAAGAAGAAGAAGAAGAAGAAGAAGGAGGAGAAGAAGAAGAAGAAGAAGGAGGAGAAGAAGAAGAAAAATGAAGAAGAAGAAGAAGAAAAAGGAAGAAGAAGAAGAAGAAGAAGAAGAAGAAGAAGAAGAAGAAGAAGAAGAAAAAGGAAAAAGAAGAAGAAGAAGAAGAAGAAGAAGAAGAAGAAGCTCCGACCAAATGCATAATTATCCTCCTGCCGCACGTCACTGCCAAAACTCTGGAAGGAGGCGGAGCTTCAACTGTCCTCCAAGTTTTCCTGAAGGACGAATGGGAGACAAAGAGACGTGCATTTGCCGGCCTCATCAGACGGGACGGACGGCGGCGTCGGCAGCGATCGATGAGGTCTGATGAAGGGGGCGGAGCAGGAAGCGGGCGCTCGCTGATGAGCTCCCGTCCAATCAGTGAGCCAATCACCCGCTGATGTGATCGGCTCGCAATCGACCGGCGAGTCACGTGACCAAGGACGAGTTGATGCTTGAGTTGTGTTTTTTGTCCAGTTTGTCGTGTTGTGTGTTTGCGTCACTGCCGACGCCGGCGAGCCAGGAAGTCTCCGACGTCTTCTCTCTGTCTCATCGACGCGCCGCGGCCGCCGTCTGTCATCTGACCTACTGCGAGGATCGAAGCGAGCATCGACCGTCCGATCGGGCCGCCATTATGTCGGGCCCAGCGGGGGGGGCGGGGCCTCTGCGCTGCGCTGCGCTCACCAGGTGGTCCGTCCAGAAAGAAGCCCCCCCGTCTCGGTCAATGAGCGACAAAAGCAGGCGCGCCACCGCCGGCGGCGCCGCCACCGCCGCCGCCTCTTTGTCTTCCTGCGCCACCTCCTCTGACGAGTGTCACGACCCCCTCCTGCTTCTCCGCATCTGATTGGCTGGAGCGTTTCCCTGGAGACCACGCCCCCTTGCCCCGCCCGACCTCCCCGTTTCAGAGGGAGATCCATCGCGCCCCCTGGTGGCACCGAGGGGGAGCTGGCAGCGTCTCACGCCGACTCGTTCGAAAACCGCGACAGACGGTGAAGCGCTTGTGCGAAAACATTGCCTGTTTGAAAATAAATGCGGCGCTGCCACGCGGCGCGTCGGGACGGCGGATAGAAACACATGAATACCTGAAGAGGTGGACAGATTGGCCGCGGCGCCGCTCGCTCCTCAGATGTGAATATTAAGCGCAGGACTCGCCGCCTTCATCCAAATCCCGGCTGATCGCCGAATAAAGACGCGATCGGCCGGATAAACGGGCGCCAAATCGCTGTTATCGGCTCTGCTTCCCATCAGGGAGCGCAGAGCCGTAAGCGGCAGGCGGCGGCGGCGGCGGCGGCGGCGGCGGCGGCGGCGGCGGCTTCTCCCAAAGATTCACCCAGAAAACGTCAGAGCGAAGAAGACTCTGCCGGAGCGTTATTTTAACGAGCCGAAGGAAGCGCCACGCCGCGAGTCAGCGCCGAAAAGACACGCCGGGACGCGGCGTCCCTCACGACGGACCAATCAAAAGACGGGGACTTTGTTTGTCTCTCAGCGACTAATTATTCCTGCTGCCGGAGGACTCAGACGGGGACGCAGCAGAGACGCTGCTGCCGGCATCAAAGCGGCGGCGGCGGCAGCAACCGTCCTTCGCCGGATAATCGCTGATGATTCTTCTCTAATTAGTCCGTTTTGTCGCTCTCTAAATGTTTCTCTTGTTCCGTGAGTCACGAAGTCCAGTTTGATCACGATAAAAAGCACCAGATCGTCTC
>JASSRZ010034391.1:0-16532 GCA_032164315.1 Malacoctenus gilli | reverse complement strand
CACTCACTCACTCACTCACTCACTCACTCACTCACTCACTCACTCACTCACTCACTCACTCACTCACTCACTCAGATATCCTCCTTCCTTCCTTCCTTCCTTCCTTCCTTCCTTTCCTCCTTCCATCCTTCCTTCCTTCCTTCCTTCCTCAAGGGGCAGCCTGCTCACGAGCCCTCATTGGATTCAGGTGTGCTGGAGCAGCGAGACACGTGAAAGTAGGAAGCTATGGAGGGAAGGAGGTGGGAAGCCCCACGGTAGAAGCCATCAGCCACGTCCATGTTTTTGCATTGCGGGAGGAAACACACACAAGCTCAGGGAGAGCATCCCGGCCTTGGTTCGAACCCATGACTGTCACACTGTGAGGTGAGAGCATTAACACCATTGCATTCACATTAACTTTAACGAGAGACATTCAAAATAAAAGCATAGAGTTTGTAAGGTGTCAGAGGAGGACGAGGCTGATGGATGGCTCTCATGCTGGATTTTGGAGGAACTCTGGTTTAACAAGAAGGCAAAGAAATATTTCTATTTGTTGATATCAAAATATGCACTGTGATGGTACAAAATGTCATTGGTATGATCCAAACCATTAGAGTCCCTTTTCACAGCTTGAGAGGATCTTGTGTCATGAACTGAGCGTTCCAACACAAAAAGACGTGAGGTTCTAGAAGGTTTTTGTTTTTTTTTAAATTGGGACCACACGACGTTGTTCTCCTTGCTTACGACTTTGTTTCCTGAGCTTCCCGTGGTGGGGTCTTTGACGTAGTGGGCTGCCTGCGCTCTGCTCTGCTGCTGCTGCTCGTCGATGTTCATCCGCTTGCTGAGCGCCTCCTCCTCTTTCTTGGATCCCACGCAGCCCATGGTGCCTCCTCCTGCAGGACAACTGCAAAGGGATAGAGGACATGTGTGACCTTGAACCAGAATCAGAAGAACCATAAATGTGAAGTCTTAGACTATGTGTGCTCTATGATAGTTACTGGTGAAAATGACTTCTTTTTTTTTTTTTCGAATTTCACAGCGACATAGTTAAAAGCCACTTCCTCTGGCTCCGATCACTGAAGGAGCAGGGCTTCTCCTCACGCAAGCACACAGACGGGGTGCGTGGTGGACGCCGATATCACCAGACCAATCATCTGACGGCATTTGACTGCTCTAAATTGCCATCCTCAAATTGCAGGCCTGAGTCACGTGGACCAAAAATCATATTGTGATTGTCTGTAAAGTAACAAAAACACATCAGTTGTAGGTCGAAGCGACAGGTGTCAAACATCACACAGCCAGTCAATAGTACAACATCTCCACGTACACGTTTGTTTTATGAGATTAAAAGAAAAAAAAAGCCTCCATGGCCAAATAAATATGTTTATGCTGTTTAATCAGGCTGGAGCAACATGCAGGGCTCTGGGCTTAAATAGTAGCTGCTATTTAAAACCACCCTGTCCCCCATCGATGCAATGCAGTCCAAAATCCTAACAATGTGCAATGTTTCCTCTAAAAAGTAGTTGAACATGTATTGACCCCTCTCAATATTAACAGTATTGCCTCCCTATGATGTCATCGACGAGGTGATGTAATTCAACCGAGCGAAGAGAAAACCTATTTCTATATTGTTGCGTTTGATTTCCTGTTTGAACTCCACCTCTATGGCTGCTAACAAAGAGGCGAGGGAGCGATATCTCAGAATAAGTCATGAAAACTTGTTCTATGTAAACCACCGAGCTCATGTTCACAAACAGCAACAAATCGGAGGAAGCGACTTTTGTACATACAGTAAGTTTTGGCTTTGACCCTACCCAGCTGATGGTTTCACATTGGGTTAAAGGTGTATTATATTATCCTAACCTGGAGAAAAATAGGTTTGTGGTGAGGGTTTCTGAAAATAAATCTTATGGTTTTTTAACCAACCGTCAACAAAGGTACAAGGTCCATATATAGATATAGATATAGATAGATATATGGATATATAGATCGATATCGCTGTTTTGCAAACCCCTGTCACAATGTTAATAAACATATTAAACACTTAAAATCTACTGTCAGTTGTCCTCTATGAGTAGCTTATCCAAGCATTCCGTCCAAACCTTGTTCTATTTTTATTAATCTGTCAAAAAGAAAAAAACACAGATAAAAAAGTAAGATACTTATTTTTCTCTTTGAATGTGGTGTTTCCTGGATGCGATCTTTTCTGTTACAGACTATCGTGGAGCTAAGGTCTGGTTATGCATTGACAGCCCTTCAGACTTCACTGACTTCACAATCACTTTCTTTGTAAATAACTGATGTTTTGTCCCAGTGACTCAGGCTTATGTCTGGTATCAGACGTAGAAGGAGCAGTTTTGCGCTATTGCTATTGAAGTAGTACCAGGGTGCCCACTTCATGCATCCATCACTGGTCAGAAATACTGCATTTGAAGGACACAGGTGTGTCTCTGATTCGAAGAAAGACAACCTGTGGGACTGCAGATGGGCGCTCTCCTTTACAACACTGTCTAAACACGCATGAAGAGCGCGTTCATACCCTCTGCCCACAGTGAAATATTGCACCGAATGAAGGAAGTAATTCCAAATGGTTACATAGCAGGTGTCTGTCCGCATGCAAAACAGTGAACTGCAGCTTATCACTTTACTCATAAGCCCCCCTTTTCACACTGACCGGTTCTGTCCCAGGGGCTGTGTGAGCGTCACCGGGGTGTGATGAGGGGGGTAGACGACTTCCCCTCCCTCTTGTGTGTGTCTCAGAACCCAAAAAGATACACTTTCGCGATCAAGAGACGATGGACCATTATTTTCTTCAAAACAGCCGAGAGAATGACACGAAGGGCAACGATTGAGGTGTGGGAGCTGCTCACCCTTGGAACAGAAGAGGAAATTAACACAAACATCAGTGGGACAGTGAAAAACCAATCTTATGCGTCATTCTGAAGCCCCCCCCAGTGGCCCCACCATGAAGACGACATAGAAATAAAGAACACAGTTAGTGATGACAGAAGTGAAATATAAGAGTTCTGATGGAAACTCAACATTGGGAGAGCTTGCGGGTCAACATGCTGTGCTCTATATTCAAGCAAGAGAGAAAACCAGCTAGAGATGGATTTCAGAGGCCATTTTTGCGGTTTAATCTCCATTTCCTTCCCTTCTGAACCAATCTCTGTCTGGCCTTTTTAACAGTTGAACCATTGAAATCATCCTTGTGATTGCAGGTAAAGCTACTTTCGTTTTTCCAGCAGGTTTGCTTGAGCTTGTTCTCAAAAACACTAAACGGTGGACTTTGGTGTAAAGTTGGCCATCTGTTGCAGGCAGGACTATCAACTTTACTACAACCAGCAAATGAAGTACATGGAAAATGCTTCATTTGAATAGCCAAACACCGGATGTGGTGTCACCGGGGCCAGCAGCTGGTGTCTTAGCTTCCTTATTTAGTTCATTGTTCCTATTCAACGATAGATCAAATGTTTTAGGACAGTTTTGTCCTAAAGGTGCTTTTGCTGATTAATACATATATCAAAATGTAAACAATAACAAAGAACTTTCAGAAAACATACATGTATATATGCAAACGCATGGATCTGCCACATGTGTGTATGACACCAGCCAGATGAAGGAACATGCTTAGTGAGCTGCTTTTTCCCATTGATATATTGTATGAAAATGTGTCACCTTGATCTACACAAGTTTGAAACTAATATTTCCGAGTGTGGTCGCTGAGAACTTTACCAGATCGATGCAGTTCACTGAGTCTCACACGATGAAGACAGAGGCTCCTAAACTGGACCGAATCTGTCACTGAAGTATCTCCTATTTGTTTACCAACTCATGTCAGAATCTCAGTTTCTAATCAATCCGAGCCAAAAAGCCTGAATCAACGCCCACAAATTTACACTCCATCAATATGTTTGACGTGCAACGAGCGACAACCTGAAGTTACACTTTGTTGTTAGAAGTCTACTTGTGCCAAAGCACTTAAAACAAGCTTTTGTTGAAGTTATTAGGTCAATTGTATTCCAAGCTTCACTCATCTTCATCATTAGTCCACTTTAACATGGCCTTCCTCATACATGGAACCGACATCCTCGCCATATTCCGATTCCGCTACTTCCTGTTCTCCTTCTCTTATGTTTTCATGCATTTTTTTCCAGACACCACTGACAGGCCGAGTTTTTTGACTCCAGCCTGTTTTGGTGAGAAAAGCCAGCGAGGTGATGGGAACCGTTTTTCTGAACCGGCTCCATCTTTATGCAAAGCACTCCGGAAACGTGGGTGTTCTTTTAGTTCCTGTGTGGGCGGGGCCTAAAACATGACCCTTGAGAGCACAGGCTCAGGGTTCTCCAGCTAGTTGATGGAGATAAATCAAGTGTGAAAATAAATGAGCTGAATGATAATGAATTGTAAATAAAGGGGCTGCTGTAAAAAAAAAAATGGACAAAATGTTGATTTTTATTGGCCACGTACATCGAGTACCTCCAATTTTGTTTCTTAGTACCAATACATAACAAGAAGGCATCAATGCACAATTTCCCATCACAGTTCCAGCTCAGCCCCAGCAGATGCTGGGTCGGCTCTGGCCCCTCCCCAGGAGGAATCCCAAATGGATCATCCAGGGCTCAAACAGGAGTTTGCCGCAGCAGGATGGGTGGGCTGGCTCACTCACGAGAGAGAAGACAGAAATAATTGATGCGCAGTCTGTTCATGTGAGGGTGGGGGGCTCCTCATGTAAATGGTTCTGGGTTCGTTCCTGTTTCGGAACCGCCCAGGTCTCCGGCAGCATCGCCTGCCAGCCTCGCATGAAACCAATGGCAACCGAGTCGAAGACAGCCAGCCCGTTCCTTGCCGCTATGCAACAAACTGGAAAAAATGGAAACTTCAGGGGTTTTTTGGGGGGCGGGGGCTTTCAGTCCAACTGTCATCTGTCAAGATGGTGTGCCTGGCTGAAGGAGGCACACGGACTGACTCTCAGCACTTTGCACTTTGCTACTACTACCACTACTAGTGATACTAATGACACATTTGATTAGTATAGCACTTTTTAAGACCCTCCATATCACCGATCACGTACAGGTTTTACAGTAATAAAACAAAACATCAACAAAATAAAAATACTTAAAAGGACAGTAATTTACACATTGAAAGCACTACTGTACTCAAGTAGATTTTTTAAGGTTTAAGGTTTTTCTGAGTACTTGTTTCTCTAATCACCCTCTTTTCAACTCCATCATCTGTACTTTCTAGATCATACGAAACTCAAAATCGGACTGGTTAATGTACAAGCAATAACCACACAGAGCAGGAAGGGGGATCCAAGTGGGGCAGGGGGGCAGGCGACAAAGGACCAGGTAGACCAACCGGGGCAACACGCTGTCAGGATTCCCCCCTTGTCCACCTCCATGGACTCATTCAACAGAACTCTTCTCATGTTCTCGCCTCAAAAACCACAACTCGAGCAAACGCGAGTGTTTCCTCTTCAACCCGTATAACCGCAAGCTTTTTAGTTTCAGGTTTAAGAAATGGTTAACAATTCAACTTGCATCAGTAAGTTAAACATTTACTTTGACCTATTTTTACTTGCAGTACATTTTAGCACCTGAACTTTCTTTTTATGTTTACTTCAGGAGGAAGTTGATTAAAAACTTCAACTGAGGCCAAAGTTTTTTTCTAAACAACGATCATGACTTTATCATGACTTTAATCCAAGTTCTTTTGCCTTTTCTGTCGATAAAAAAATGAGTGAGTCATGGTTCCTACACAGTTTGTCTGTATCAGTGTCATTTTCTGACTGCCTGAGTAAGTTGCAATGGTGTGAGAGCGTGTCAATTTGTGCGACAGTCTCAGAGCTGATGGCTCTGCGGCTCTATATCACACCTTTTGACCACAGCGCATCACGCCGACACAAACCTTCCAGAATAAAATCGATGCAAAGTTTTTATATGCAAGTAAATGCATCTTATCAATTGTCACTTACTCCGGGTACTAACGTGCTCACCGAGTGACACATCAGAATATAAACACGGCCTCGTAAATACAAAGCAGGTCCTCACAACAGTGGTATCCTCTTATCTGGACAAACACATTGGTGAACAGAGCTGCCCGGTAGCACAAGCGCAAATAGAGGGGATGTTAAAGGTCCCGGGGTCTCGATCTGGCACACACAAAGACATAGTTGGACCCCCAGTTTAACGATGGAACCTCTTTGTAAGCTTCTGGCCCTGTTTCAGTGTGAAATAAGACTTGAAACTGTCAGCAGCCCACAAAAGGTCATTTAGATGATCGAGTGCATTGTTTAAAGAGTAGACCATGCTAAACGATCGCTCGGGTTCAAGACATGAATCGAAAAAAACCCAGAAATCAATTGCTTCTAATTCTGCCGACGAGAACTTTTTTGTCTTGACTGTGTGCTGACACAAAAGGCCTTTTAACAGTGGTGTACCGCAAGGTTCCGTTTTAGGTCTTTGTTTAATTTTAATATCGTCATGTGCTGTTTTGAGTATAAAATGCTATGCTAAAAATATTGCCTTTGTTGCTATGCAGAAAAAAAAAAGGCAGAACATGAAAAACACTGCCTCAGCGACGTTTGATGGAACAATTTATCTCCAACAGAACAGGAAGTCACAAAAAAGAATCTCTTAGTTCTCTAAAACATTAAACTAATTAGTAGCAGCCCTACGCTCTTTCCGTCCTACTTTGTCCCACCGCCAAACCTGTTGTGTTAGGAGTTGAAATTCACGCACACACCATCTTAAAATGTTCTATCGTCTTGCTTTAACAAGATATGGAACAGAATTCTCGCAGGTTTTAACAAACGTCACATGGCCAACGTTCGCAATGTCCCGTCCACGCAAACCGAGTACCTCAGACAATCATCACAGTCCCTCTGATACAAATTTAAGTCATTTTCAACCGTCGCTCCTAACTTCTTTCCCGCCCAAACATTGAAGGATGTTCTGCCCCCTCACTGAGGCCTCATGCCTACTGGTGGGATCCTTGTGGTGAAGGTCAAGGGTCAGAACTTAAAAACTGAGAGTGGCCAAGCTTTTGTCTCAGTATGCCTCGGCTCCAAAAACAAACTGTGACATTTCACAAACTTTGCTTCAAGTTCCGGACAGATGGACTGAGGGAGACAAACAGACGGACAACCAGAAAGATGGGACAGAAGGACGCTAATGCGCTAAGACCGGATAAGACACTGGACCGTCACCATGATGATGTAATATTGGCATTTTCGCTCTGTGCAACACACACACTGTGACTTAAACAGGAAGGCCCTGTTGAAGGCGCACAGACGCACGCACACGCACGCACGTTGTAGACCTCAGTAAGAACTGAAACTAGACAAGCTGCAGCTGCAGGGTGTAAAAATAGGTAACACTCACACACAACTGAGCGCTCACGTTGTTCAGTCTATGAGAAAGTAACGCGTGTGGTCCAGCTTGCACTGTCCATCACCTCGCATCAAGTTCCCCTTAAAAACGCCCTGCTTCCTCTTTTAGGACCTGAGCAATTTTTATGACGTTGTTTCCTTGCCCGACTATTATCAGAAACCTTTCAAACCTTCACGTTTCCGTTGTTAGTGTAATTTGCTCGCACTTATTTCTTTCCTTTCTCACTGGGACGCACTTACCGATCGATCGATCCCCTTCGGACTGTCTTTTGAAAGTACGTCTGCGTAGGACGTGTCCTTCTCGGGTCGGACGGACTATGTGAAGAATACTCTCTCGATCCTTGCTTTCCTCCCTGCTAAGTATCTTCCATCCCTCCTTCACACGGCGCGGCTACGGGCTGCAGATGTGCACGGGCGGGCGGAGCGCGGCGCACTGGACTGGGAGGAGGAAGTTCGCTCGCCCCGTGCGCGTCCGAGCTCGGCGAGCAGAGAAAAGAGGAAGGATCGCGCGTCAGCCGGCGCGCTCTTTGGTCTCATTGGCTCAAACGGCTCCTTTGACAGCTACCTGTTGGAACGCGGTGCCCGTATGGGGACAGGAAGAGAGGGGAAAAGGGAGATCATCCATCCATCAGGCCATTCATCCATCCATCCATCCATCCATCTTTTACACAGTGTCTATACCGGGGCACATATTGGAGATCCGGATTTGAATAGCAAGCAGATCGGCTTCGATAAGTATTCAAACAGTGAAAGAGCCATGATGCAGGGAGTGGGTGAGGGTGAAGCCTTGCCCCCCCCCTCCTTCCCAGCCACAGCAATCTCGGTATTAACACACAAGACAAAGCTCCCGCCTGTAATCCATCATCAACGGACGGGATTAAGAAAGAAAGTTCCCATGGAGGGTGGGGCTTGGGGCTGGGGGATCACTCTGCGGCAGATGAGGAGGAGGAGGAGGAGGAGGAGGATGAAAAAATTTGGGAGAGGGCAAGATGACTGTGGGTGGGCAAACCTTTCTTCTGCCTTCCTCACCTGGTGGTCTCTCTCTCCCTCCCTCCCCCCCCCCCCTCTCTCTCTCACACACACACACACACACACACACACACACACACACACACACACACACACACACACACCAGTGTCTGAGTCTCTTATTCTGAATCATATTCTCATCATATTCTTAATCAGATGTCCAATCAGGCTTTGTCTGAATGTACCTCCTGGCCGTGTGTGTGTGTGTGTGTGTGTGTGTGTGTGTGTGTGTGTGTGTGTGGTATTGAGGTTCATTGACTGCCTGTTATTGGTGCCTTGTACTGCTGTGGCTCAGAAGGACTGAACTTCCTCATTTAATCAGGGTGGAGCCCACAGCTGACTAATCATTACACAGGATTTTGAAACACCTAAAACTGTGGCCAACAGGTGGTCTCTGTGATGGCACCCTTTGTCTCTGCGACATGCACTTCTGGAGGCAAACAGAAATAGTAACCAGTCTTCTTCACGCATATAGTCCTTCGCGAGTCCAGTCACGCAGCTTCTTGGTATCTGATGGGAACCGGTGTGCTGGTGCCATTGGCCACATGACGTTGGATGGAGGCGGGGTACAACCCAAACAGGTCACCTGCCCACAGACACACAGAAACACCCAATCACCTGCTTTGACTTCTATTAGAGACATCGCGTGTGTGTTATCGTTCGTGAAGTGAACAAAACCAGGACTTTCTTGCCATGAAGCTGGAGCGTTTATCACATGAGGGTCACCAAACGTCCTGCTGTCCCAGGATAAGTCCTGTTTTTTCACATCTTGACTGTCCTGGTCCCCTTTTGTCCCCAGGATGTATGTGTGTTGCTGGCCAGAGTGTGCTGGTTTTCAGTGATCAGACAGGGTCAGCCTTGTCCTGTGGTACTCCACTTTCCTTATGTGGACCCACCTCAACACATTGCGAACAACTTCCAACAAAACATTCACTTATCATTAAACTTTTTGATGATATTTCGACCTTTTTGATGATTGATGTCACGGTTCAGCTGGATAACATTAACTTGTACTTGATGAAGTGACTTTATAAGCTGGACAATAAAAGTAAACGTGTTGCACAATCAGAAGCAACAGTTTTAGATGACAATGCTTGAAAGCTTTAAAGAGGTGGTTTGTGAAATGTGGAAGGAGAGAAGTTAGGATTTCTCAGTGTGTATATACAGTAATTGCACAGAAACTATTGTCTACTTTCATCAGTTCAAACTTTATATTTCTAAACAGTATTTGCTGGGTTGTTATGGTGTTAAAGCTTTGAGGCTGTAACATGTTAGAAACATTGACCCTGATCTACCAGAATACGTATCAGCTATCAGATAATGTCTTGCTTTGAAAACTGACACAACTAAATTGTTTTTTTAGTCTTTGTTGATCGAAAAAAAAATGCGTGTGTGGTTTGTATAAGACGTTTGATTTTTGGGAGTGAGTTTTGATGGGAACGAGAGAGATTTTGGTGCCTGAAGACCATTCAGGGACAGCATGAGTTGCTGCTGTTAAATGAATTGTTGTAGGTGATTTAAAGAGGAAAAAAAGGTCAAAATTTGTCTGTAAGTTTAACCGTGAATATATGTGTGATCTGTAGTGGAAAGAGGATGTAACAGTATGCTGTGGGATGCCCCCTGCCATTACAGCTGTGAGTGGAAAGTAAATTCTTGCAAAAAAAAAAAAGCTTGCCAAAAAAGCAAGCAAAGAGGAAGAGGAACCTGTTTTTTCTACCCCTTTTCTCTCTCTCTTTGCTTGCTTGCTTTGTCAGACTAAAGAGTAAAAATAGTGAAAATGACAGTAATGCCTGGAAGAAAGAGACTGAAATACATTTTGCTATTCAACACATACAAAACGCAAATGCTGTTGGAAAATGTTTTCAAAGAAACGTTTTGGCTTTTCTCCCTCCGCCTGGGAGGTGAGATGTTTAACCTCTTTGGCAGTTTGTCTGTCTGTTATAACAGCATAACTCGAAAATTGATGGAATAGGTAATCCGATTTTGGTGGTGATCCAGTGATCCAAAGTGACAAAGAAAAGTAATTTCTCTGACATATTTTAGGAGTATGTGGCCCTTTAAGAGAGGAAAGCGTGCAAGGATTTGAAGTTCGGAAGCTTTACAGGCAGCTGGGGTGGAGGCATGTGCTCTACCAAGTGCCTTTTTAGTCTCATGTTTGGTCTCCTTGTCATAGTTGCTCAGATGCAGTTGCTTTCCCACTCACTGACCCACCCCGAGCATCCACCTCTTCTTGGAAAAGCTGTTTAGTTCCCCTCACCAAATGCGTCAAGTACACCCCCCCAAAATACTGCATTTGGACGATATCTGAGTGAACAAAGCACATCATTTTTCTTTATTGTTTGACCTCGAATGTGATTGACGGTCACCAGGAAGACCGTCTGTGGAAGAGTCCTGCTGATGGCGAGGTAGCAGCAGGTCAATGACGTCCCTGGGGTCACAGGCTGGGGTGTGGCGTAACCAGGGGCAACAGGACAGCCTGCTTGAAGTTCGTGAGGAAGCAGCAGTTGAAAA
The DNA here is from genome assembly GCA_032164315.1 of Malacoctenus gilli. Taxonomy (NCBI): domain Eukaryota; kingdom Metazoa; phylum Chordata; class Actinopteri; order Blenniiformes; family Labrisomidae; genus Malacoctenus; species Malacoctenus gilli. The sequence continues at coordinate 5,620 of JASSRZ010034391.1, read as the reverse complement.
CATCCCGAAAGGTCTCACAGCGAAAAATAAGGTCAGCGAACAGGCGAGTTTGTAAACTGATCGCAGTACTTTGCCCCGCGTGTATCACAGGGCAGGGATGCAGGGGAGGACCTGAGTGCAGGAAGATGCATGACTTGGGCAGAACTGAGGTTTTAATGTACATGATGAGGTGAAAACAAAAGAAGTTCGTAGACAGAACTCACCAAAAGAAAAGAAAACTAAAACATAGGTGAATCGTTAAGATTCTAGACATGAGACATGAGGTGAGTCATGAGGTGAGGTGTGAGACAAACACTACAGAATGAGGAAAGACATAGATGAATTACACGCACGCACGCACGCACGCATGCACTCACGCACTCCCACGCAAACGAGACAACAGGCCGAGGCCAAACTAAAACAGGAAGTCTCGAGACAAAACCAGACTGCCAATTAAAACAAGGCAAGGCAGAAATCAAGGTTCAAGGCAAAGACACTAAAAATCATGTAGTGTGGAAGGTGGTGTGAACAAGAGACACCTGTACCCGCATCTTTGAACATGACCTGCGACGTAGAGACTTATAAAAACACATCATGTGTGGTGGGAGCCGTGACAGGTGTAGCCTTTTTAGCAGGATCAGTTGCTCCTCTAATAAAATGCATCCCCTCCAAACAGTGTGTGCCCCCCCCTTGCATGTCTTAAAATGAATAAGACTTTCAGAAAGCGCTTTCTTCACTGCCCACACACTTCCTCTGTGCTACTTACATTAGCTCTACAGCAGAGGGAAGTTATCAGTTGATGGCTTGGACTGGCTTAGAAATGGTGAGTGTTGGAGCGGTGCCGTAATGTTGTGACACTTGGAGACCCCGTTATATGCATTTTCGCTCGAGTCTCTCTGTCATTGATGATTACAGATGACATATCGCATTTTCGAGGCTTTGTTTCAACACACGGACATCCTCTTTGTGTCTCAGCGACACTCGGTGTGCCGACCGCCACACAGAAGTGGTCATGGAAAGAACACAGAGCGCGGACGAGGGGCTCCGTGCTCATCCATTTTTAGCATTGAGCATGAATGAGCCTTTCAAATGAACTGTACTGGTTCACCTGATCTAGAGAACAGTGGTAAGTTTAGGAGTTGAGAAGGCTGATATGTTTGTTTTCTCTCTCCACATGCGGGTGTTGAGCAAACCAGAGCAAAAAAAGCAAGCATCTACTGACCAGACCATCATCAACACAACTACAAACTGAGCTGGCATGCTGGCTGAGTGACAGTCAGCTACGTAATGCTTTAACAGCTGGTCCAAAAGGGTAGATCCTGTGAGAGAAGCTTGTGGTGCTGCCCCCAAGTGGTCCAGCACAGGTACTTTTATGTAGATTTCTTGCAAATAAGGAGACAACTTTTTTTTTAGCACGGGCTGCTTCTCTCAGCTCTCATTGTGATCTTGATTTTCTTTTCCTGGTGAAGGTCTGTGAAAGAAAAACAAGTCGTCGCAATGAGGAACAGGTTACATTAAACAGTACCTGGTTAGTGCGAACAGAACAGGCAGCACAAGGGACATTAAAGATCAGACCAGCCTGACTCTACATGAATGAACACTCACACTCATGCATCTCATGATGCCGAAACACTGTAAAAAAGTGTCTAAATACTCCAGCCGGTCATGTAACTCCTGAAGTTGAGGAAAATGTGTGGAGACTGTTGAGGGAACGAGACTTTTGACTGGATCCGAGGGCCACTTCAAAGTGGGAGAAACATTGAGTGAGGCAGGAAGTTAAAACAATAATAAACAGATGCTCACCAGCCATGTCAGAATCCTCGTCCTCGGCCTCTGCTGACGTCCTCCTCTTCTTCTTCTTTGTCCCGCTGCTCTTGCTGCTCTCTGGGCCCGAGCTGCTCTCCTCCTCGTCCTGCTCGTCTGTGCTGCACGCGGCCTCCTCTGCCGGTGCCTGCTGCGAGATGGGAAATCATCAGCTTCCAATTTTAAAAAACGAAAAGAGGAAAAAAAAAGCAGTGATAGTGAATAGGTTTAGAGCAACCTTCCACGGCACATGGATGATGGAGATAAATTACCTTGCCGTTGGATGAAAGGGCATCTTGTTTTTGCAGAGCAGCGTTGAGAGTTTCCAGCACTACGACTGTTTACCGAAGCACAAGCACAAGTCACACATCAATGCATATCTTGGAACTGTTGACTGGACTGAAAGGACATCTGCACCACCTTTCATAAAAACAACACTTTCAACAAAACACATGATAATAAGAAACAAGCAATCTATTTCAAATTTCAAAGGGTGTTCTAATTATTATTATTATGATTATGATTATTATTATTATTAGTAGTAGTAGTAGTAGTATTATTAGTATTAGTATTCTTAATAAATATAATTCTTTTATATGCTTCAAAAAAGATGGATATCACAAAATTGTGTACCAAATCATGCTGATTAAAGGTTTTATCCAATCAGACTTTAGCAACCGAGTGTTGCCAGGGTCAGCAAATCTGCCCTCTGGCCTTTACCATCGACAGCGCAGGTGTCTGTGACTTTAAATGAAGAAAAACCAATAACCAATCAGGATCACTTAAGTTACTGATAGAGTTTCAAGACAACTTTTTAATGAGGGACACTTAATAAAAGAAAATTAAAAAAAATTAAAATATCTAAAAAAAACCCCGCTGCATTATAAGAAACTGAACAGCAGATGGCAGCACCACATCCAACAAAAGGGTAGTTGAAGCTTCCCTATTGCTGGTGGGAAGTATGAAAATAAACCTTTCGTTGACAGTTTAAAGCAGACGTGCAGTGATGTCACTGGTCCTGCCCACATAAAATCAAACTCAGCTGCTTGTGGCCCCTGAAACTAAAATATGTTGGGGCCCTTCCTTGTTTCGGGACATCAGTGGAGGTGAAATTCTTTGACCTAACTCTTTAAAATGAACTGGGAGTGACTTTAAATTTACCAGTTGAAAATACAGATTCTTGCTCTTGTTATGAAACACTGTTGAAACATGGTTTCGCAGTTTTGACCTCAACTTTTTTCCAAGTCATGTTGATTGAATGCTGTTCCCATCTTACTCTTCCAACACATTTTGCTGTCATTAGTTCCTGGATCAGCATTCCGTTGTGGATATTCATACCTGGCCGTAGTGAGATGGTGAGGACGGGCACCTTCTTCTCGTTGCTCTGGTCTGTCTTCCCGTTCACGTCCCCATCCGGCTCCTGCTCCTTAGTTTCCTGCTGTGACAATGTAACAACGCCATCATGAGCACCATCAGTTCCAGCTGCTCATTTCAGCCAATCTCTGACGAGGACGGGTCCGAAACTACCTCCTGGTTGTTGTAGCCGGCAGGCTCTGGTTCTAGCTTGACTGGAGGTGAGCAGGAGGATGGCGAGGGAATGACGGGTGAAGGTGAAGATTCTGGTGGGGTTACTGGATCTGCTTTCACAGCATCGTCAGGGCTCCGCTGCCCTCGTGCCCCGCCTTGTAAAGCCGAGGGGGAACATCCTCTGTGAGGTTGGCTGGATTTGGACTTGCCTCGATCTGATAGGTCCAGAGGCGCGTCGCAGGCTTCCCTGAGCCTTTCATCTAGGGCCTTTTCGGCCTTGGGCTGCGGGCCCTCCTTCTCCTCCGTGGACTTGCTGCGGCTCTCGACATATTCCGGCAAATTGCTGAGCCTGACCACTACCGTCGGCTCCTTGGCAGGGGCCTGCGGGGAGCTCTGCTTCTGCCAGGGGTGGCTGAAAGCCTGTCTCTTCAGGCTCACCTGCTGCCCGAGTGGGATAACAGAGTTGAAGCACGGCATGCCCAGCCTGGGAGAAGGTGGGATGGCTGGATTGGTGCCGGCGGAGGCTGTGGTCACCCAGTCGGAGGATTCGGATCGGGGCCACGTTAGGGGAAGGCCCCTGCTCGGCTTGGGGTGGCAGGGGACAGGAGCATGCAGCACATGCCTGCTGGGTTTCGCTTCGACACCCGTTAAGGAAGAAGAGTTCTTGAGGAGAACTTGAGGAGACTTGGACGACCGTTGGTCGAGTCCCTCAGCGCTTTGAGCTCTGGAAAGAAGACAAACATTACTTCTTCTGGTATCACACCGTCCCCACAAAATCATGGTGATGTAGGTGTAAACTGTCTGTCTACAGACATGTTTGCGACTCCTCACCTCCTCTCTGCAGCTCTGGTCGAGATGTGATCTGTTTTCCAGGTCGATGCTATTGAGACGCTCGGTAACAGCAGAGGCTTGTACGGGTCCTGCAGGAGCGGACGAGGGAATGGGACAAGAGAGAAGTGTTGTTTTACACTTGTTTACACTCTGTTGACAGCAATTGCAGGAACAACAACAACAAAGATGTGTGTATTTATGTATTCCAGTGACTTTTTTAACCACTGTGCTGCAACTCAGTGATGTGCTGTGAGAGATCACTTTATGCAATTCTTCTTTGATTTTTTACATCAGTAATTTTTTATGTACAACACTATGCTTTTATTCTGAAAGTCTTGCACTTGTGTATATTATATAAATCCCTCCGCCGCTTATCTTAACTTATCCTCAGACAACATTAATTGTTTCTTGAAAATAGCCCAAGCTGCTATGTTTTTCAACATAAATGACACCACCAGTGATAGAAAGTGTTCAAAAATGTGCTGCACATTTAAAGAGAAAAATGCACATTCAGTATAATGCAACCGAATTGTCACTATGTATAAAGGCTTCAGAGAGACCTTTTTCTAGAACTAGAGTTGGGGATTTGCTGCAACATTTTATTGCCAAAAATGTACCATGACTCCAAAAAGTCTTGCGCTGTCCCAGGTCTGGGTTTTTTTTTGTCTCGTTGCAAGTCGACGCGTTGTCTCTGCACCACTCATCCCAATATTTATCTCCTGGTTTTGCTACACATTGCTGACCAAGTCATGCCTCTCAGCAGTGCTCAAGGTTGAAATGTTTGACTTCAAAAATCTGTTTTTGATCTTATGTATAAGTATAAATATAAACATCAATCCTAAATATAAAGTAGAAATGAGATGTACTCTTCTTTCGACATGTGGTCCTCCTTGGTGCACTGCTTTCCAGCCTTTACGCCAGTGAAGATAATTGTGAATATAAGTCCTAGTTAAGACTGCATGGAACTGAGATATCCAAAAATTACCTTGGACACTCGATGTAGTATTTGGGAGAGCCGAGGAAATTACGTTTGAGTCATGCACATCGATGTAAAACGGAATAAAAAGCATCCAGGCTTTAATTACTATCACATCCAACCTCCCCACACCCAAACGCCACGGCAACTGAGAGGCAGCAATTACAACTGGTTCCAAACATGCTACATTTTGGAAGACACCAAACCATCCAAAGAGGCAGAGTCAGACTTGATTCGGCCAGAAGTTGGATTCACTTTTCTGAGCAGAAACTCAAACAGGAGAAGTCCGGTTCACACACACACGCCTTGTTGCTGTTGGAAGGTAGCTTGAGAGCTTGGAGTGCAATGACACTATTCTGAGTGTCAGGAGCACACAAGATGCAGTGCTACATAGTAGGTGAGTGCTGTAGGGCCTGACTACGAGTTTGCATGACCTGTGTGTGTGTGTGTGTGTGTGTGTGTGTGTGTGTGTGTGTGTGTGTGTGTGTGTGTGTGTGTGTGTGT
>JASSRZ010034390.1:0-16543 GCA_032164315.1 Malacoctenus gilli | reverse complement strand
CACACACACACACACACACACACACACACACACACACACACACACACACACACACACACACACACACACACGATAATTACATGAACACTTCCATGAAGAGTGTGTGGGAGAAGCAGAGCAAAGGCAATCACACACATGTACAATGACTTCCTGTATGTTTCACAGAGGTGTGCGAGTGACTGAGTCCCACATATGGAAAAGGTGGTTTTGTTCTGAGCACATCAGACGGTGTCACTCGGAGACAGCTGCGCTCGAAGCAACACCAAAATTGCCCCGAGATGTGTCGGTGGTAATTCTGACGACAGGTTGTGAGGATGTTTACTCGAGTCATTAACCGTGATTGATGCTGACAGAAGAGTCCCGGCGGTGCAGAGTAAGCATTTCGGTTACACTTTTAAATTTCTCGATAGAAATGCATGTGTGGAGTCGGTCCACAGACGTGGACGACGACATTAAAGCCGCAGAAACACTCCAGTTCGATCGAGTGTTTTGTTTCCACCTTCGCTGAGCCGTATCGATGATGGTGATTCAATGCGGTTTGTTTATTTTTGCGAACAATGAGTGTCCTTGATGTGTGCTGTGTTTTAGAGATGTTTTAGTGAGAAATCACCGTTTGTGTTTACTGTTGTGAGTCAACAATGTTCACCGTTGTGTAGTGGAATTCGCCAAAACCTGAGCTTATCTTAACAGTTATTTCTTATACAGACATACAGAAGTTAGAAAAAAGCCTCAAAAAATACAAATATCAACAATTCAGATCTCTGAACATCCCGCCCTGTCAGCTGACCCACTGATGCTCCAAAGAAAACCTTAAATTCGCTCACCTTGAACTCGTATGACTCCTCTATGATGACCTCCAGCTTGACGTGGTCTCCCAGCATGGGACGGCCCATCTCGGCGATGCGTCGCTCCTCCTCGTCTTTCCCCGCCAGCGCCTCGTCCTCCTCTCCTTCTTCTTCCTTTTTCTGCTCCTCTGAAATGACGACAGAAAGACGCAAAAAAAAAAGTCAGAACGAGAATCGCCCCCGTTGCGTTTTGGGAACTTTGGAACAACTCGTGGACCAATTTTCTGTTCAGTCTCGGTTTTTGGTCGCTTTCGGTTTTTCAGTTTCGGTCGTTCTTTCTATTTTACACAAATGCCAGATTGATTTCTGTCCTAATTTGGTGGTTTGATTGGCTTCCAGTGTCAATAGAGGAAAATCCGTCTTCTTTGGGAACAATGAATTCGATGCAGAGCTCCTATTTTACATCCTTTAACGCCAGATCACTCTGAGAAAACCCAATTCTGAGCTGTGTGAAACTCCTACGGCTGAAACAGCAGCACTCCTCTCTCGTGTGTGTGTGAGTGAGTGAGCCGTATTGTCACTTTAGCTCTCATACTCGGTGTGATATCTCCTTGTTAAAAAGACACCGAAGGTTTGATCCGAGCGACGCGCCTCCACTGATGAAAAACTGTTTCATCAGTTGCACTTTGGTGCCAACGTTAAATTAAAACCGAGACCTGAGTGCGTTTTTTGACTTATTTAATTAGGTTTACACTCTCGGGTAGTTTTTAGTGGCTTCCGCTCGGCGAGGAAACGCTTCCTTCCTCCGTCTGGCGTCTCATTACCCGTGTTGCTCCATCTTTCACACAGCGGCCCACTCGCTTTTTTTCCTTCCTCTGTCTTTATGGTCTGTGTCAGTAATTGAGATTCATTGTGGAGCCAGAACTCAGCGCTGGTATCAAAGGGTGAGGGGGCAGCGAGAATAGCAATGATCAGGTTTTCCATGGGGGAACGGTTACCCACGCTACTGCCGCCCATTATAGGGCAGCGCGCTGAGGGTCCACACCAGCCTCGCTGGTCATTTGTTCCCCTCAGCTGAGCCGCTGCACGGGGATTATAGCTCACTTGCACAAACAGCCATGAAAATTCCTGCCAGAAGCACTTTCGTCAGATGCCGACTCCGTCAGGAGCCGCGGTTTTGGCGTGTTGCGGCTTCCTGCGTGTTTATCCGGCACCGTCGCCGAAGGCCGACAAGCCGGGCCAGCCGGAGCGGGAAGACCCGCCGCAGCGACTCCGCCTTTCCGTCCGTCCGTCTTCTCCGTCACTCTCACCGAGGTTTGGCGTTGCAGGTCTGCCGCCCCGGGCTATTTTTAGGCTACATTTTTCTTTGGCGCGGTCGCCAAAGCGCTCGCCCACTCAGTTGCACCGATTAGCATTTTTTGGAGCCGCTGGGGGGCCGAACAAGCGAGTCCTTTCACGGGAGGACGCCGGCGTGCGCCAAGAAACGCCACTCGGGCAGGTGTGCGACTGTAATTCCTCACAGCGAGTCGCTGGTCCCGCTGCTGTGGGGGGTCCAAACTCACTGGCCCACGTCTACTGTTTATTTGTTTTGCTTCATCTTTCAATGCAGCTTTATAATGTCAGTGAAACTCCAAGTATTCATGTCAAAGATTAATTAGCAGGACTAAAATGACATTTCGGGATAATTAGTGTAACAGGCTGTTGGCTCCAATTGTACATGGACCTCAGTTTTCTGAATAATGGTGTCAGGCAGATCTGTTGTTGAAGCTCAATACTTTTTTAATCTTTCCCTCAATCCCAGAGATTTGGTGGTGTGTCTTTACCGTTTGATAGTAAACTTTGAAGACAACTTCGAGCTCATTTCTCTTTTTTGCTCTTAAATGTTTTCCCTTCTTAACAATATTAAATCCTCTAAAAAAACTATCTGATCTTGGCCCTGATTTAGCTCCTGGCTAATATATATTTGTGGACATTTGCAAGCAATCTTCTTTATCGTTGTTTAGCCTTTAACTGCTAATAAAAACAGCCAATCAGGCAGGTGAGTCCTTTTTTGGAGGCTACTTTCGTGTCCCAGTCCCGGTGAACTCGACTGTCAACATCAAACGCGTCTCTGAACTGGATCAAGTCAACTGGACTCGACGAGCTCGTCACAGTAGGAACCGATGAAGCCACTTTGTTAAACCATCTTGTAAAATGCTACATTTGGGGACCCGTCTATCCACCCCGATGGATCCAGCCACCTCACACCTACGCTTCCTTCCTCTCTCTGGACACTTCAGTTGGTGTCAGCGTCACAGCGGACCGTGACTGCAGGTCTCACTCAACTGAAACGGGGGTCATCTGGACGGAAGGACGTCCTCGCCGCCACACTGTGACCAATGAAGTTGTTTGGACGCTTCATCAAATTGCTCAGCAACTTTTTTTTTTTTTTTCACCCCCAAACCGCTCGGTTACGAGTACGTTTCCTTTGCCCTTCAAGGTTGAAGTGGAATTTTCGGCGATTTACGCTGGCAAGCCCAAACGCGCGTCATTACCCGGGATGTAACGGTGATTTAATGAACTCAATTAACTGGCTGCACTAAGCCTCACGTGGGACGACGATGACCTGGCGGTACCCTTGTTAGCTACACTCCCTGTGTGTATACGTGTGTGTGTGTGTTGCGAGTGAGTGTGTGTGTGTAAATGGACCTGACAGAGGTTGAGTGTTGCAGGGGAAGATGCTGTTTCCTGTCAAAGCTGCTGTCCGTACCATTTATCATTGGGTTTTTTTCCCCCTCTGGTGTCCTTCGCTGTGCTTCTCTGCAGCTCAATTCAATTAAACACAACTGAATGAGCTTTACAGGCCGCAGCAGACGCACAGAAAAACAGCCAAAGAGTCTCGATAGCCCAGGATGTCTCCGTCCCAGATAATCAAATACATTCTCAAGATAAATCCTATTTTCTCCTTTATGTTTACTGTCAGTCAAGGTTTCGATGTGATCTGCACACGGCACCGTTAGGTGGACACAAAAAGGAGAATAGTTACATAATATATCTCTACGGTATTCTTAAATATGAGTATATTAGTTATATAACCAATGCTAGACTTGTCCTCTTATTCCCAAATCTTCCTTTTCTCTCCTGATCCACCTTCTGTCGCCTCAGCTCGTGAAATTAAAGCCTCCATTTAGTATTCATCATTTCCCCTCCCGCTCGCTCCCCTCCGTAATTCCCTCTTTACCTCTTTCCTGATTTAGTTCAGTCCGTTTTAAACCAGCTTTAGCAGAAAAAGAAAAAAAAAAACTGGCAGTGCGAACCGGCAGAGAGCAACATTTTCTTGACAACCTTGACAGCATTGTCGTCAAATCGGCGCCGCTACCTCGGCAGATTCTTCACGGTGAACGAATGAATTCATGTGGAGACAATTGGAGGCAACTGGCTCGCATTAGAGGAGTCACTGCTGGTTTTTTTTTTTACTTCATGGCTGTCTTAAACTGTAAAATAAAAGGGTTGTTCTTTGTTATTTCTGACACTAAACGTTGCTCTTTCCTCTTTTTTGTGCTTCTTTTGACTGAAAATAAAATAAAAGTGCAAAGTTTTGTTTGGTTTTGTCTCATTTTAACCGTGTAAACTTGTAGTCCTTATATGATCCTGCATGAAAATTTGCAAGACAATTAAGGTTTCGAAATATCATAGAGTCTGAGCTTCTGAATCACTTTATTTACAAGCATCAGGGCAGCGATTTGACTGAACTCAATAATTAGGGCAACTTTGTTATTTACGTGATTATTTCTGGCACTTTTCACTCATACGACCAAGTCCAGCACAATTTTTACCTCATAAAAGTAATATGTGGGTGATTTTTTCACATAAAATCCATTTGCCACCTTTCTGTGTACTCATTCAGAAGAGTTGTTGTACTTTTTGTTCCCAATGTAGTTATAAACACGTCACACAAGCCTGTTTTGTTGAGTTTGACAACGAGAGCCGAGCTGAACGCAGCTGCGAACGAGGCGGAGGCCCTTCGCTCCAAAGAGAATATAAACAAAGAAATTAGACGTAATTTGTTCTCATGAAAAAGGATTTGGCACAAAACGCTGCAAGTTGAATAAAAGATGAATTAAAATGTCTGCGTGATGAGAGGAGAAAACCGCAGGTCCCGGCAGAGCGTTTTTTGGAAAGCGGCGTCCGATCACTGAGCCAGAAAGATTCGTCGTGATGGTCAGATTTTGAGAGCCGTACTGACGTGAATGACGAGTTAATCCAAAAGCCTCCCTCACATTTCTGTTTGTGATTCTCAGGTTGAAATGTCAATCAGGACGGGCCGATAGGAGGGAGCAGCTGTTTACTGCGTTTCCAACCTCGTCCCGGTTTAGCAGAAGTGATGTTAAACGACCGAGAGGAGGAGAGAGAGGAGGAGGAGGAGGAGACGCTCCAGAGGTGGAGAAGAAAGGGGCTCAGACAATCGAGAGAGAGGGGGGAATCATTTACATAACGGAAAGAAGATTTTCTGTTTTGTTTTTCTGGATTCAGGTTTTGTGAGGAGGCAGAGGACGAGGAGGAGGGGAAGCATCCTTAAAAAACTGTCAAAGTAGAAAAGACGCGAGGAGGAGCAGAGGGGAGGATCAGCCGGTGCTCTGCTGAGGAGGAGACGCGCAGATGGGATGGAAGGAGGACGCGAGAAGACGGGACGGCGGCAGGAGGGGACACGGCGTCTGACAGGATTAAAGAGTACAGAGGAGGAGAACGGAGGAGGAGGAAGAGGAGGAGGTGCCACTCTGTCACACTTTCAGAGTCTTAGTCGAAGGCAGAATCGGAGCAGGACTCGCAGTACTTTTCACAAGTTTTGTCCCTCGAAAGGGAAGGAGGAGGAGGAGGAGGAGGAGGAGGAGGAGGAGGGTGTAACGAGGAAGCAGATGACAGGTTCAAAGAATGATGGAGGAAGTGAAGGAAGACAGGCTGAGAAAGAGAGAGTGAGAGAGACACACTGACTGAAAGTGTCACAAAATAAGCAACACAGCAAACTTTCTCTATTAATCTCAACCTGTTGACGGCAAGTTTTAACTTTTGCACGAGGGTTACGGTTTGGCTACGCTAGAATTGATGTAGCTAACTAGCTATTGAAGCTTTGCTTTCTTCATTGCTGCCATCTGCTGTTCAGAGGGTCTTACTGCAGTGTTTTGACCTCCAACTTCGACTAACGAAACAGCGCTGTAGAAATCAGCAACAGAAGTTTGTTATAATATTCACGCCGTCCTAAAAACGACTTGTGGGCTGGATTAGACCCTCTGGAGGGCCTGACTTGGCCCGTGGGCCTCATGTTTGACACCCCTAAAGGCTGCTTGTAAAGATTTCAAAAGAAATCCTCGTAATTAAGACAAACTTGCTCATTCACGCTCCTCAAAATTGTATTTAGACGATCAGACAAACAAAGCAGCGCCGTCGTTAAAGCCCAGCGATCCTTAATCACTGCTAATGTGAAGGTTACTCACTTCTAACCGAAACGCCGTTCGCGATGGAGACACAAAGCTGATTCATTTGCAATGTTTGGCCATTTGCTGTGATTAATGGCGGAGGTAATGATATTGTTTTCACAACACTTCATTAAAAACCTACCGTTAGCTACTGTACACATCGACAACAAAGGGCTTCAACCAGTCTGTGTGTAATGGAAACGTAATGATCAAACTAAAGCATGAGGAGATGCTGGCGAACGGGGGAGCGCGGGGGGACGCGGGGGGACGATGCAGCGACCGGCGCTGATAAACAGCATCTGCAATTATTGCCATGATGCACGCGCCGCATCAAACAGCGCCGCGATTAATCGTGATGTTATGTAGGATTGCGTAACGGCACAGAGACACGGAGGCGACAGACAAAGGGCATAAGGAGGAGGAGGACGAGGGTGACATTGCTGTCAGACGAAATCCGTCAAAAATGTGTGTGCGCCCGTTTTCGCACGGGCACGTGTGACAGCGCAAGCTTGACTCGGTGCATTCTGTGTGTGTGTCCATGCATGTTTGATGCTGTGTGCATGTGTGTCAGGACAGGGCGAGAGTGGGGGGGGTTGGGGGCCGGGGTGGGGGTCATCACCCTCTGCAGGGTGCGCGTGTTTTCAGCTGCTTTCCCCTCTCAGCGCTGTCCCCTCCTCACGCTGCGCTTTCTCCCACCCGCATGACTGACGGGAGGTTCACGGGCTGCGGTGAACTCTTCCCTGCCTCCCGCCGTCCCCGGGCGCCCGCTGGACCCCCGGCCCGAAAACGCGCGGCGTCCGTCAGGGCTTCGAGAGTGGACGCGGCTTTCACCTCCAGAGGTGATGCGCGAAATCCCACTTCCGTCATCTGTCAGAGGGTGTCTCACGCTCTCACTTTCAAGATGAGGTCAGAGGGCTGGTTTCTGTCTTCTTCGTTTAAATGTGTGCGCCACACACACACTGCAACAACAGAGGACACCGAGGCAATGCGGTACTTGCTACTTAGGCTTCAGTGATATTACTCGATCATAAAAACGCTTGCTCGATGCAGTCGCTTTAAAACATTTGCGCTCCCGTTGATGTCGCTCGTTGGCCAATGAGAGGCCTGCAGCCTGTGCACGTCACGCTTTCAGCAAAGTCATATAAAAACGCATTTGTCGAGTTGTGAAAGTACAAAAAGTACAAATCCTTTTCATTCGCCCAGCATAAAAAGACCTTTTGGGTTTGAAATTAACAACCTTGAACTCTGTATTGAGCGCAGCAAAGCGTTAATGACTTGCACGCTTTTCAAAAAAAGTCAAACACCTACTAGTACAAATACACAGCGACAGTATTTCCTCTCACCTACGTGTCAGTACGGGAAACGGCAGCCATGAGGCTTGTTTAGTCCTTGAATGCGTCCTGTAGGACGCAGCTGTTCACAGGGAGACGCAACTAAATTAAACAACCCAAAGAAAAGACTTGGAGCTTTTTTACGTTCAGCTGAAAAGCGCTTCACGAATATTTAAAGTGCTGGTTTGATAAGAGACTAAAAACAAGAGCCTGCTGGGTTCTAAGTTCTGGTCTGACATTCCTACAACCTCCGAGTGTGTTCTGGAATTTATATCTGGAGGTTCGAGTCGCACGTAAACACTGGAGGGGATAAACACGCCTGTTTTAGTCCATTTTCAGCGGCTGTCTTGAGGGTAGGACGTTTAAAAGCCCATTTGAATCATGCTAAATTGTGCCAAAATGCATTGAGGGAATCAATTTTACATCTGAGAGCGGCCGTCTGCGGCGCTCTCCGAGCGGGAGGAGGTAATTCATCGAAAGCGCATCGGCAGTAAACATAAACAGGGAACTGGGGACAGATAATCATGAAAAAAGACATCCAAACGCTCTCTTTATACTGTCAATGCATTCTCACAATGGGCCTTAAAACCGACTCGGTGCCTGGATAAGGAGGCAGAGCGGAGGGTCATCGTCTCTCCACCTCCGAGTGGCGTCGTCGCCGTTAAGGATGGAGAGGAAGACGGTTAAACCAGCAAACGACGGGCTGTAAGGCAGAAACGTGGAGGATTTTCTTCGGGGACTTTGTTGCATTAACTAAAACAATTTACACAATAAGGCCGAGACTTTCCTCTCCGTTCTTCCAGCTGGACCCCAAACTGTTCCCAGACCAGCCAGGGGGACATAATCTGTCCAGTGTGTTCTGGGTTTATTCCCAGAAACTGAATAAAACTGACAATCATCTGTTAAAATATGAAACTCGGCTGCTACTGGTGAGCACGGGGTTTTAAAGTCCCACGTAACAACACTAGTGACGCAATTCCTCACTTCACATGTAAGGGCTGCAGAGCTGCTGTCTCTCTCTGTGACACGTGTTGGTTTCAGCTACTTTCAAGGTTAAATTGAGCCTAAACGTTTGTCTTGGAAGTTGTGTTTCTTTAATTTGGAGGAGCACAACTGGTTTTATTTCTCTACAGTTCAAAAGTTTGTGCATCGCGACACGGTTTTCTTGGTTCATGTGACGTCTTCATATTGTGGCAATAAAAGCTCAACCAATTAAAGTGGAGATTTTCCTGCTTCATTTGCTTTCTTATGATTATTCTTGTTCTCTCGTGTGTTTTATTAAGAGCTGTAAACAGACGAGAGGAAGTCTGCTCATTAACTCGTTCGGTGGCGTTATTAAAAAAAACTTGTTTTTCCTCGCTCTGACGCGAGACGTTCTGTCTCGCCGACGACAGAGACACGTGTCTGAGAAGCAAGCCCTCCCTGATAAGAGTGTGTACACACACATTCATACATAGAGAACATGCTCAAATACACACCTGCACACAGTAATGGACTGAGGCCATAAAGATCTGCACAGGCCTCATTTAGCACAGAGAAAACCACCCCATCAGTTCATAAAACCCACTCGTTAAACACACAGAATGCAGCGCGTCTCTGTGTCTGTGCGTGCACTTGTGTGTTTTTGTGTGTGTGTGTGTACGTGTATGTGTGAGAGCATGAGATCCCCTAACTGTGATAATGTGATATCCAGCTCTCGTCTTTGATCCCCTCATCACCATAAACACTGACGATGCCTAGTAAACACACGCTGCCTTTAACACAGCGATAGCAGTGTGTGTATGTGCGTGTTTAGTGTGTGTGTAACAAAGACAAAGATTGAGCTGCTTCTAATGACTGTACTTGGCGAGCTAACGTAAGTTTAAAGGCATAAAACCCGTTTAAGAAGGAAACCTGACCAACCGGCAGATTCTCATCAAACTCATTAACATCCAATTTAATTGTTATTCAGACCAGTTTAAAGACTTACACTTGTTTTTGATGTAAACTGGTAACTGAGTCGATCTCAGAAACAGCAAAAAGCACTGTTGTTTACATTAACCAATCACTATATTTTAGTGACACAAATGGAAAAGAGTGAAACATGACAGACAGATGAATCTGCAGGATGGCTCATTGAGAATACAAACAGGGCAAAGATTCACACTGATGTAATACTTAAAATACTTAAAATTACTTTTACCTTAAAATGAGGAGGACAGATCGAAACAAAACGTGTATAGACTTGTTTTTTCGTCTTTAAACTGTCATTGAGTCGTCACATGACTTAATTATGTGATTGTTGATGCAATGAAACAACGACCACAGCAAATACAGTCATTTGATTAGATTTTAAATAATAAATTGAACTCTTTTCTTTACATTTTCAATTGTTTCTCCTATTAGCACATTATATGTACCACTACTTCCAGTCAGCTGCAACAATCAGGTATTACTCAGTATTAAGCATAATACTACTGCTATAATATGACATTTTCATTCACCTAAACCTTGGTAGTATTGCAGTATTTTTGCGCAGTGTGTGTATTGTTTCTGTGTCGTTGCAAAGGGCAAAAGCAGAGATGGAAACCAGACCGAGGGCCGCTCTTTACTTGGCTGAACGGAGCTCATCCGCCTGCGGTCTCCACTCAGAAGTGTCAAACCCTCCGAGGTTTCACCTCCGCGCGTCTCCTTCGTCCAAAGCGTTCATAACCCGGCGGGATGCGAACGCTTTGAAGGGGAGCTGTGACATTTTCAGACACCGGCAGCTGGGATCAGAACTGGTGTGCGAGAGGGTCCCGGACGGACGGACGGTACGGACGGGAGGGAGGGAGAGGAGAGCAGGAAATTGGAAAGCATAAAAGGAGGAAGGAGGAAGGAGGACAGGTGTGATGCCCACTCAGATTATTGGATCGTCCTCTGAAGGGCGGAAGAGGAGAAAAAGTGGAGGAGAAGAAAGGAAAAACCTGAGCGGTGCAGAAAGTGTGCGTGTTCAACCTGAGTCCCAAATCAACAGGGCTGCTAAAACACGCAGACACGAGGGAGCCGCTCCCGCTGCCTTTTATTTCATTCTGGGAAAACTGGTTCGCTGCCAGCTGTGAAGGACTCTGGTGGTCTCTGATATCAGGTTTTGTAGAATCAAAGGGAGTGAAGTGGTGATTTCTCGAATCACACTCGCTCTGGGATGTCCTCCAGACACCCCTTCATTAGTTAATTGTGCCTTCATTTGTGTGTAATCTTGGAGAGCCCCCAAATACTCCCACCCTACATGGTACCTGCACGCCAAATTAATGTTTGCTGATCTTGATACAGAGTCGCCTCCACAGTGTTTTAATGAGACAGCTGATTAAATTACCAGTTTGGCCGAACGTCCAACTCGCTGCTCTTCCGTCGAGTGTTTTTGAGGAGTGTGTGAGCGCCGTTTAGGACGGTGACGTCCTGAACTGTTCAGCAGTTCTCTGCAATGTTGCCACCATAATGAAGTAAAAAAGAAACTCGTAGGGGGGAGTTTGCATGTTTTGCTTGTGCAGGACCTTCGTCAGGTCTTCTCATCTTGTGTACAAAATAAAAATCCTAATATTGTTGTGAGTTTCTGCAGTATTTTTCAGAAACAACAGCTCGATCGACCATCAGCTTCTGTTGTGAAGGATTTATTTACATGCTGACGGTTCGCTTTGTTTTTCGCTCCTCCTTCTCAAACTCGATCCGCACCGACACTTTTCTTTGACCCGTCTGAGGATTAGTTTTTAAATAATTAGTTTTATTAACTGACAGTTGAAATAAATGACTGAAGACTTCCTAATGAAGCCCAAATTGCCGTTTTTCTCATCCAGAACTTGGAGATGAATAAGTACGTATGTGCAAAATTAATGCCCTTTGCGAATAAAGGCACTTAATTGCTTCCAATTAAAACACTTCTACCATTAAAAAAACCCAAATTTAATCATTAAAATACTTCTGCCAATTAAACTCAGCGGAGACGGTATCATGTTCTTCCCATGAATCTAATTATGTTTTTTGTTTTTTGTTTTTTTTCGTGGAGCGTTCTGGAGTCGTTTCACTTCCACCCACAGTTACTGTTCAAGCTCCCGGCAGGAAGCAGCTCCGCCGCTCTCTGGTGTGTTCGCAGAGTAGCAGAACGATGCACAAACAAAAAAAAAAAAACACTTTTATATCAGACCTGATGGAGACACAGCAGCTGGAAAGATACTAATGAGATTATTTTGTTTGTTGATCTGTTGATTTGGGATCCGTTAACACAGAGGTGTCAAACATGAGGCCTGAGGCCCGAAACTGGGCCACCTGAAGCTCCAGTGAGGGACACTGTACATGTTTCACTAGATGAGGAGCAAGCAACATCTGAATGACACACATTTTGTTTTTAAAGACATTTAAAATTGCTCAGTGGATAAAATATGAATATTTTCAACTTGTTCTGATACGTTTTTGCTCTGAAAGGAAAGTTAAGTGCTTCAGATGTCGATAATCATCAGGTTTAATGTTGTCACTTCGTGTGAACTCCCCACTTGTGATCAACTGTTGATGTGTGGCACATGAATTAGGCCGGTTTTGACACCTCTGCTCTAAGAAAACCTCATGAAGTGCATCCTCAGTGCTGATTGGCTCTCACACCTGTCCGTTCCTTCCCGTTGCGTCTCCATTGGGGGGTTTGAAGCAGGAGGTAGAAGGAGGATTGCTTATTGTACTCCTCCCGGTCTAAGATCCTAACGGTTATGGTCTTCCTGTATGGGACAACACACGTACAAACACACACACACACACACAAACACACAGAGGGAGGCGGTGAATGCATGCATGGTACACAAACGGCATGAGGCGCGCGGAGGGCAAAACGGCCGCGCAGGCGTGTTCATGGTGGAGCGGCGGGTGGATGTGGGGAAGATGAGGTGACCCGCAGCATGCTGCATGTTCGCCGTCGTGGCGAGGACACATCAGGAGGGAGAGTAACCGGGACGCCGCCTCCTGTGGTGCCTCCACGCCTTCCGGAACATGCAGTGTCTGCAGTGTGACGGACACTCGAGGGGGGGTCAACGTTCACGGGGTCTTGAGGCTCACCGTTGTCCTGACCTTTGGTGTCATTGCTCTCCACCAGGCGAGGCTCTCCGATCTCTAAGTAGAACGTTTTGTTCTTCTCGTATTCCTCGTCGTCAATTACTTTCACCTTGATGGTTTTACTGAGGAGGAGGAGGGAGGAGGGAAGAGGAAAGAGAGCGGAAAAGAGAGAAAAAAGGTGGAAAAGTGAGGAAGAGAACAGGCAAGAAACTGGAAAAAAACAAGAAAAAGAAGCAGCATTTTTTCCCCTACAAACAGGTCGGATCACATTCAATTTCCATTTGGCAAGACTTGCTTTTTTGGGGGCTGTTTCTTTCGCCGTTGAGCCTGATAGAAGTTTTTATATTTCCACCTCTGATGTCAGATTAATCTTCGATGCCATCAGAGCGGCTCACTTCAGCCTGACAAGATTGATCTGATAAACTCCTCACTGTGCCAGCCCGCAGTCCCCCCATCAAGGCTCAATTCAATCTTCCAGCCTGGCCTGATATCAGGCCCCCCTTTCAAAGGGGTGGGGGGGGGGACTTGAACGCTAAAGGCTAAATGAATTGTGGCAGCGGCTGGTGAGTTTATTCAGTCTATTGGCCATTTTAAGTGAGCGAGGAACTCCGAGTCATGATGGTAAATTTGTAGTTGACTCGATCAGCTTTTCAGGAGTCAACCGTGATGATTCAATCTAAATCTGAGAAGGAGCGGCGTTTTGACTTCCTGCTTGTGAGAAAGCAGGAAATGACTGCATATTCAGCCAGTATGTCTTCAAATCATACGCCCAAAAAAACTGCATAAAACTGCAGTTTCCATTTGAAATATCCAGAAACCAGCATACGACTGAAGTTTGGCTGAATTCACTGTGTCACGTTGTAAAGTCCAAAGAATACAGACAAGTCAAAGACATTAGAAAAGTGGTTCCCAACCGAGGGTCCGAGACCCCTTTCGATGTGCACCAGTCTTTAAAATTCTGACGGATTTTTTCTAGAATCGAAAGCAGACCCTAGGAAGTAGCTGGTGCTTTTATTTTGACAACTTCTGCCATCGAATGCAAACCAGAGAGGGGGTCCATGTCCTATATAGAACACTGGCTTTTTTCCTCCAGCAGACCCCCTGAATTACTTAAAAGAAAAGACGATGGATCTACTTTTAAATATTTGATTTACCAGAAATATTCCAGTGCAGACAAACACTGGGGGTGAACCACTCTCTCAATGGCAAACAAAAGCTGAAGCCTTCACAATAAAAGCCACTATTTCCTGTCTCCAATAGATTCAAGCAATTGCTTTATTTTGCTTTTTTTTGGCCTCAGTCAAAGCTAAACTTTGGGCCCTTTTTTTGCTTGTGGGGCTCCTCCAAGAGGGTCACGCACCCCCAGTTGGGAATCAATGCATGAGAAGATTTAGAGAAACAGTTAAAAGGAAAAAAATGGGAAGAAAATCAATTGAAAGAGAAATCATTTCTGCTTCAAACAAGAATCTAAATGGAAATCTCAAGAAACCAAAAGACCAACTCGCGGTTGTAACCAACAACGCTGTAAAGCTGTAAGCTGAAGAGCCTGAATAGACTCGACACACGAACGCACCATCGCCGCCTCTCGCACCACCACCACTCCATCTGTCCTGCTGTGAATACAAAACATCCCATCTACACATGTGCCGCTGGGTCCTTTGCGTTCCATACCAGTGACTTCTCTCTCCGCGTTTCCACCAATACCTCGACAAATACGGCATCAACCGTCGCCAGAGACTGATCGAACGCTTCCCTGTGGACAGCGTGTGTTTGTTGCAGCGCGTGTCCTCAGTTCCATCGGGCAGCGGCGCGAATATTCCAGGTCACGAGGCTACAAAGCGACGCGTACAGTACGCGTGTGCCCGTGCGAACGACTGTATGTGTGAACGAGCAGCTTGTTGACACAGACTGCATGTGTGTGTGTTTATCATCCGTTTCCAGTCTGGAGAAAAAACCCCTCTTCCAATCCAAATCCACTGCAGGCAACAACAAAAACAGCTGAGAGGACACTCATAATCTGGGCTACAGGGCGACAAATGCGAACGCACAAACACACAGACGCGCACCAGCTTATACGAGCATTATCTGTGATCACAGGCCCGCAACCTGTGTCGAGGCGCCCGCCAGAGCGGCGCAGCAGCGTGATTGAATTCGTGCTGCAGCCATTTGAGAAGTCAGAAGCACCTGGCCGTTTGTATACCATCAACCACTCCAAGCAGAAGCACACAAAAACACAAACACACCTCTGCCATCCCGCCCGTACGAGGGGGAAAAAAACACGACGCAGATATTCCCACTAAAGGGGCGTAAAAGCTCTCAAGTGGACACAATTCAGCCAGCGATTATTACCGACATGCGCTACATGTTTGCCACAGAAATGACCCCTGTTTAAACAGATGAAATGTGTATTTGTGTGAGCGTATTCCTGCTCTGAGCTTCCTGAAGTACGATGGATTCAATCGTCGAGGGTTCGTGGAGATTTTCTTGTGAACGCTTAACCAATTGTTTGAATCGATCTCGAGTTTTTGTCGAAGATGATTTCTCAAAGTGTCTCACGAAGCAGCCGCAAACCAGTGACGGTCGGAGGTGAAGTCGTTGCGCCACAAGGACGTCGTGGGTTCAGCACTGGCTCCTTGCAGCAGATGGGAGAGCGCCGCTTTTTTTTTTTTTGGCCCTCTGGCACGAGCAACAGGCGGTTGGTTTAACGCACGACAGCTGAGGACGTAATTAACTGAAACGTTGCCCTGCCTCAAGGTGGAGCCCTTGAGCAAAGCACTTAACCTCGGATGGAGCAGCGACACTGAGGGCATGTTGACGCTCCCACTGGGAAAAACAAGCTGCTGCTACTGTTTCCAGTGGAATGAAGATACACTTTCACAGCATTTGCATGGGAATTTTTATCTCTCTTACATTTTTATCAAATATTTTAATGATCTTGTTTTATTCCGTAGTTTTAGTGAAGTAATTGCTAATTTTTCAGGATTATTTCCCCTTTCGTTATCACTGACGGCCTCTCTTATTCATCCTTTAATTCACACAACTGCCTTTTTTTATTCAAATGATAACTGACATGGCAGACTTGCATGGGACTGTGAGTGCAGACATCTGAAAGCACCACAAATCACAGGGGGGAGACACTCAGCAACGGCGGTCCCACGTGAGCAGAGCTGTGGGACGCATTTCCCTTCAAAAAAACCCCCAAAAACAGGGTCCGAAAAAAACGTCCTTTTTGTTGTTAACTTTGTTTGTCATTCCTTTTATGAAACATTTAATGGCCAATGGATAGTTCATGTCTGATTAGACAGCTCAATGAGTCACTGTGTAAAGGGATAAAAGGATAACAAATGTGATTAAACCCTCCATATGTGAGAAATGGCAGTGAATCATTTTTGCACAAACATCACAGCCGACTTCACCCGCCCCCCAAAATAAGATCGAGAGCAATGACTCTTCTGTTGAAGCTGGCAAACCTCGCAGATGAACAACAACTTGCCGGAAAAACACGCACACACCTCCACACGCACATACACACCATCTCACATCAGTCTCCAGCCAAACAAGCCGGTCCAGACAGGGCAGATACACAGTAATTAATCCGTAATGGAGTGGACGGATCATCTCAATTTGCACCCTCACGTCCATAAACACACTCGCGACCCTGATACGTAAACACGTGCACGCACACCGACGCTTCTCCCGGCATGACGGACACCCTGGCCGTGCAGCACGCTGCCCCGTTGTCATGGCGACGCTGTGTTTGGGTAACCAACAGGGGTGGAGAAGATTGTTTCCAGACTGATCTGTGTGTGCGTGTATGTGTGTGTGTGTGTGTGTGTGCGTGTATATGTGTGTGTGTGTGTGTTTGTGTGTGTGTGTGTGTGTGTGTGTGTGTGTGTGTGTGTGTGTGTGTGTGTGTGTGTGT
>JASSRZ010034389.1:0-16548 GCA_032164315.1 Malacoctenus gilli | reverse complement strand
GTGTGTGTGTGTGTGTGTGTGTGTGTGTGTGTGTGTGTGTGTGTGTGTGTGTGTGTGTGTGTGTGTGTGTGCATGTTTCTTCCGTTACTCTTGTTTCCTCCCACACATTTCCAAAAGCACGAACCACAAATTTAACCCTGAATCATGAAACGGAAATAAAGCACACGAGTGTTTAGCGACTGGTGCTGTCATTTAGGGCGTTCCTTGATTGCTCTTTTTTGACTCTCATGAAAAACCTAAAACTGAAAAGCTGTTTTTCTTAAGAGTCCGACCATCAAAATTCAGTCTGGTTCTTGTGCTTCCAGCAGTCATGTGATGAAAAGTCATCTTGAAGCTGAACACGTATTATATGACTCAACAGGCATTGTCAAATTTCCAGCATTGCATAGCTCTCCATTTTTTTCTGAAATGTCGTCAGTTCCAATGAGGAAAAGCAGAAGTTTGACCTGCAGAGGTTAAAAAATAAGGCTTTTATTCAAACTAAATACATCTTAGTTTATTACTGATTGAAATTGATAGTGGTGACCAGAAACAAATGCTGTATATGTGTTCTGAGTCAGACCTGTGACTCACTGCTTAAGGAAGTGACTCTCACAAAAAAGACCACAGAACCACAATCATCCACAAAACTCTATATTTATCCAGTGTGATGAAACGCTGCATGTAAAACCTCAGAAAACTGTAATTTTCACACAGTGTCAAAGTCATTTTAGTACCAATTCACAAAGGTCTTCCCAGAGAACTGGTGGCCATTTAGGGGGGAAAGAATTCAATTCAAAATTCTGAAGTTTGAAATACATCTTCATCCATTCACCCATGTGGGTGCAAAGTTGACAGGTGACACATTCGTCTCTTTGCTGAGCCAACATTTGAAATCACACATTGTCTTCAGTTCAGGATGGATGATTATATGATTTGAGGCCTGTGAGAACAGCATTCGCAAACAGTCAACAGAGGTTTTCAAACTGCTGTCAGAGTAAGTTTTCACAATCACGCACGCGCACGCGCGCGCGCGCACACACACACACACACACAGACACACGCACACGCACGCACACACACACAAAAGGCAAGACTGTCTTTTGTTTTCACCATTGCTCACCCACAGCAACAAACTCAGTTTCGAAATTTTTTGTGAGAGGCAATCCAAAAGTTGTGACTTTGAGTTTGAATCATTGTAAACAATTTCTGTATCTTTTTACAATCGGTGCTAAATGCTGTTTTGTATAAAAAAAATAAACTTTCAAACCAATCAGCCTTTCAGACTTTAGAGCACAATCATGCTCCAGACACTTGAGTGGAGAAAAGTTAATCCCCGTTCCCCGTCTGATGTTTGAGAATAACAAAGTAACAGAATACTAATATTTTAATACACATTTCGATTCCTTAGCAAGAAACACAAGAATCAATCAGCCGTTTAAGTTATCCTGACGTTTTGAATTCACAGTGCTTTGCTTCCTCTTTGTTGTCCTTTTTCTGCAAATTGTGTCATGTCTCTTTTGTAATTTGGCATGAAGACACAAAGACAAAGAGAAAAACCAGACTGAACATATGATCCTGAAGCAAACTCATGATCCAGTCTGAAGGATGCAGGGGATGGAAATGAGCGATTATGTTAATATGGGCCCAGGAGATAAAAAGGAGTCCAGTGGTGTCACACAAAAATCAGGTAATATCACACACAATAATATTGTTCTTTGCAGCTTGTCTCCATAGCGGGGTCAGTGTCTTTGTGTTGGTCTCAATCTTCAAGTGTAACCCTAAAAAGGAAATAAAATATGATGTGGTCATCTACAGTATGTTTGTGGCTCTTGTTCACATATAGGCTGTAACTGAAACAATACACTGCTACAGTTACTTCAATATTAAATTTTTACTTCACAAGGGAAAAAAATCCCTCAATGAACAATTTACAAAAATTAAAAGAATAATTGAACAAATGATTTATTTATCAGCCTTATTTTATTCAGAGTTTTTACCACTTTATATTTTCTTGTTGTAGTAACTTTTTTTTGCTGTGATATTCTCTGCTTGTGCTTTGTTGAGTGTATTCCATGTTTGATTCCGTGATGCACTGTGAATTGCCTTTTTTCCATAGTTAGAATTTTTTCGTACATTTATGGGCTGAAAAGAAATCAAACGTTTGGCAAACCAGCTGCTTATGTACTGATATCCACTTTTTTCAGTGCCACAGACTCCAACAAAGTTGCAGTTACATTTTTAACAGCTTATTTTTTCTCTACAGAAAGAATCAAAATACACATGTGACTCAGTTTTCACTATTTCTGACTTCACAGAGAGAAAATTCTGTCAGTTGCTTCTTATCAGCTTTGGTGTGCTGTGTGCTTTGCAAGCCACTCTCAATATTTCATTACGTCTTGCTTGTAAGTATGGTTGAATGCTTCACTTGTGTACAGACACTGTATGAATTTATTATTTGATGAAACAAAAGGCTCAAATGTTGCCTGATCTCTTCACTGTCAGTTTACTCCAGCATGAAGTCGACAAGCTCCAAGCACAACCTAACTGAGGACAGTGGCAAAAACACCAATGTGCTGAAGCAATGTCAGTGCAATGAACTACAAGAGCGATTCAACGCTTTGACTGCGGACAAGAACTTGCTTGAAAACAGAAACAACATTCTGAACAACAAGATAAGGACGATGGAAGAGAACATTGAGAGGCTGAAAATGAAGCTGAGGGGTGAGAAGTTGCTCAATTTGCCTCTGTGTAATTTGTGTGAGTTTGTTTTTGTAACTTTGCACCAAGTTTGAAAGTGAGGAGTCACCAATTCCTGTTCACCAAAGCTTTTATCAGGTGTTTTTATGCACATAAAGCTCGGGAGCATTAATTTACTTCATCAATAGGGCGACAAAGTGTTCAAATAGTCAGCTTATTTCTAGCTAGAACCTCTCTGAGTGAAATTTGGTGTACTCGTGCTTGCACACGTTTTCTTCACATACTCCTGTTGCCTACCTACAATCCACTACAGGCTTGTTGAGGTCAACCAGGGTGTGTAAGTCATTTCTAAACTACTCCTAATCTATGGTTGTGTACACATTTCCCAGACCTGGGAGATGACATGTCCTCTCAGAAATGTCCTCCAGGGTGGAGGAAGATCAATTCCAGTTGCTACTTTCTCTCCACTGAGGAAAAATCTTGGGACGACAGCAGGGCGGACTGCCAGAAAAAAAAGGCTGACCTGGTGGTGATCAACAGCAAGGAGGAGCAGGTGCGTTATTGATCATCTGCAGCTTGGTGTGCAAGTGTCACTGAAGTGGAGAGGGAACATTTCAAGGCTCAGCAACATGATCCATCTCTACAGAGGGCCATATATCGACTGGATGGAGACAGCAGCCTCCTCTTCTGGATTGGGTTACATCGAAGTAGTTTGACCTCCTTCACATGGGTGGACGGATCTCCGCTCACACAATTGTAAGAACTCAGTGGAGTTGAAAAAGTTTGCCAAGCACATTCGCAGTTATGGAGCAAATACTATTTAAAGATTGAGAATTAAAAAGCTTGAATGAGAGTGTTTGTTGGACAATATAATTACACTAAGACAAGGGGTGAGTGATAGCGTGAAAGCACTTTGGTGGCAACACAGCAAGAACAACTAGATCGTCATCTGTTGTTCATTTTTTTAAAACTTGGAATAATGAAAAAAAAACCAGATGTATTTTAGAAGCACAATTTTACACAACTGCTTCTTGATTATGTGCAATCTGGAAAGATATTTACAGAAACATTTCGATAAACACATAAAAAATGTTTTGTTATATTTTTCAATAGATGACAGGGAGATTCAGGCACAATTCTTTAATTCTGGAGAAATGTGAGAAGAATGTTTTTTTGTACATTTTCAATGAATCTCTCTGTATTTATATCAAAAATTGAACATAACACCTACTGACTGACAACAGAGGAGGATACCCGAGGGTGCAGCTGGAGGAGAACCTGAATAAAAAGGAGAAATGATGACAAAGCTCACCGCAACAACAGTGTGAAACAGGAGCCGATATGTTCAGACAGACAAGAATACAGGCCAAACCTGCAGTTACAACGCAGCAACAAGCAGACTGGACCAAACATTCAAATACGAAAAATGACAAATCTTTAAAAAAAAAAAAAAGAAAGAAAAAAAAAAAAGACCAAATCGTTAACAAATCCCTAAATAACGATACCAGACAGAAACAACCGAGAGTGAAACCTGCTGCACACGTAAATCCTAATTTTTGTTCATGAGGCCTAAAATACAAACGACAACCAGAGGGCATCACAAGATTTTTAGTGAACCTGAACTCCACCAGTGAGGAGAAGCCAACACTGATATACTTCCTGTGTGCTGCTTGTATTTTGTCATGTAAGAAAAAGGTAGTTCATATAAAGTGTTTCTTTTGATGGTGAAGTATCAACATCACACAAAAAACATTTTGGTGTAAAAATTGTTTAAAACAGGACTTTGTGCTCCAGCTGCTTACAAAGTTTGATACTGTTAGCTGAACAAAGTGCCTTTAATCCAATCATCAAAGTCAACCTTTTTAACTCTCTGACTCTCGTTCCTGTTCTGCAGTTTCTGGCAGCCAAACCAGCCTGATGATGGAGGCCCGAACAGCCGCGAGGACTGTGTAGAGATGTATCACACCGCCTCGGTGTTTTCCAGCTGGAATGACATCAGTTGTCAAAGACGCCACCGCTGGATGTGTGAGAAAGACCCGTGGCCTGTATGAACGTGCAGATTCATCAGTGTGAATTTGTGTTCAGTTGAAACAAGATGTTCAAAGGCGAAAGAAAATTCTGAATTCTCGGTTGCTTCCTCTTAGTGATGCATACAGAGATGAAGATGCTACGTGTTTGTGTGAGGGGGGTGGGGGGAGGGAGGTCTTTATTTCATATACAGAAACTGGACGTTCCAGGCTTAAGGATATCAAAAGCAAAAAGAAGCAGGAGGATAATCCAACATAGGGTGAATGAAAGCAAAGGGACAATGGCTCACAAGTCCAGCTTATTCATATCTGTGCCAGTTAAACATTCCCAAATTAACCTGAGAAACATGCTGGAACAACAACATTTGGAAGGAGAGGACTTAAAACAAATGTTTTGTGAAACACATTGTGAAACCTCCATCCTTCTCACAGACCCAACATTGTGGCACGAGATGTGCTTCTTTATCCCACTTGTATTTCCAATCTGATTTTTTCATTATGACTCAATTTTTATCCGTGTGCTCAGTCCTGGTCGGCTCAGCAGCATCCCAGCATCTGAAACACAAAAGAGGAACTAAAAATCTCGACAATAAAAGTTTGGGCAGGTTTCTTATATTAATCAATTGCTTTTCCCCAAATATGTTGGAAACTTTTAGGGCTCATTTTCAAATAGGAAGCAAAAACAGTTGCAACAGGACATAAACAAATATAATGGAGTCAGTTTTTGAAAATGTGTTTTTGAGAGCAACGGAGATGAAAAATAAATCCCATAAACTTTTGTTTGTGAGACCACAAACTTTAGATGCATTTGGCTTAATTAGTAAATTACATCTATTCAACACTGCTGTTAAATGACCAACACCAAAAGAAATATTCAAACATTGCTCCATAAAGTCAAAGTGAAGCACAGCTACAGGTGAATAAAACATAGATTTAACCTGTTCCTCCTCATCAAGTAGGGTCCACTCTTCTGCCCCCCCACAGGCCAATTCAAATCTGCCTCTTCAGACTGCAGGCAAATCGCTTGGAGATGGATGGAGGCAAGTAATTATCAGTTTGCTTTATAGATGAATTAAAATGAATAAATTACGTGTGTGTCAAAGATGCAAGTTTTTACAAATGTTGCTGGCTGCTTAAAATCAGAACTTAATTTCATCAGAAAGGCTGTTAAGAAGGAATTGTGCTGTTTAAACGCTTTTATCCATAGATTTACTTTTTTGACCTGTAATGTAATTGTCTTATTACATAAAAGCCAAAACTGATATTGCATTCCTGCATTTTCATGGATATCACCTCTGTTTTTGATGTGTCCATATTGAAAGATTAATAAAAAGAGAATCAACTCACAGAAAGCCAGACGGAGAGAAACATTCAGAATAACTTGGATGATGCACAGAAGTCCAAAGAGTCCAAAGACTAAAACTATCAGTCTGTGTGTGCCTCTTTCTAGAAGCACGAACCACAAAAAGGTCAACCAAAATCGTTGATTACTTAATATTTGTCATAATGATCGAAGAATGAATCAAATTAAAATGACTGAAAACCTGAAACTATATCACCCGAGCATTTCTCTACATGAACAGGCTTTATGGGAGGCTCTTCACACTGCAGGGTGACCTCAGGATTGTCTTCTCGGACAAATCTCGCCATGTTGTCCGTTCTCTGGTGGTGATGCTGTCAGTGATGGTGGTTGTGTCACTTGTCATGCATTTCCTGTCTTACATTTAACAAAAAAACCCCACACCTTCCTCCTTCCTCAACTTGCGAAGTGGTCTGTATTTTGTCACCTCACAGGTTTTCAGTCAGTTATTGATATGGTATAGGGCAATTTGCATAGTGTGAAGTACCATCAATGGTTTGTTGCAATATAAATGTTCTCAAAATCGAGTATTTTTGCCATTTCATCACAAGGAGGTGGACAAGGAAGGAGAAAGTGAGTTGCCACGAGAAAATGCAAACTGCCTCATCTGAATCCATGACCTTCTCGCTGAGATCGCCTCCCACCACACTGCTTTGCGGCTCTCCAGACAATCAAGGTTTATTTTACAAAATTAGACAAGATACAATTCTTGCATGTTTAAGTAGGAGAGTAAGACGTTGAAAAAATAAAAATCAGCCACCAAAGTGTTCACATTGCATGATGTGTTTCTCAAAGCAATTTACTGATTGAAGCCATTCAAATAAAGCAGAAGTTAGAAAGAAATTCCTTAAAACTCAGGCAAACAGCATTTGGATATCAGTATATCCAAATTAAATTCACAGCTTGAATACATCAAAAAAGAATCCAATTAAGTTCCTTCAGGAATAAAATCTGAAATGTTTGACAAGTTGTAACTTTAAATATAGCAAGTTATTAATTTAGTCTGCACGGTTAAGACACCAACTCAATATAAATCACTGTGATTGTTTATTTACAGGATCCAGTTCAGTGTCCCTGGAAGTAATCAGCTGACTGCCAGTGAAACATTTAACTTCAGGTACTCATCACTGAGAATGTCGGAAAAAAAGTGAGATTTCTTATGCCGTCTCTGCTGTTTTTTTCATCTGAAAAGTGGAAATGGTTTCTTTTCACAGATCCAGTTTTTTTGGATGTCACACGAGTTGTCATTCCAGTTAAATACCGAATGGGAGATAAAGATTTCTGCACAGTCCTCATCACTGTTTCGATAGTTGTTTGGCTCATCTCTGCCCCAAAAACTGAAACCATAGAGAAGAAAACAGTGGGGGGAAAGATTTACACCATAAGGAGAGAATGGTACAACTGCAGAGCAAATGATGGATTGTAGTTTTCTTAGAAATGTGCAATTCTGATTCCCCAAGTCTTCTGACAGACTATCAGTGTGTTCATGTAATTACAGTAACTAAAAACAAAAATCATTCATTCTCAGAAGAACTAAATGCTGTCACTAATGTTTTTAGAGAAAAATACAAACAAATCACTGATAAAATGGTTCTATCATTTGCTTGTTGCTTAATAAGCAAACATATGAAGTTTAATGAACTGCTTTTGAAAAGGTATCTTCACAGCGTCACAGCATAACAAAAGAAAAACCTTTGGCTCAGCGGAGTCCCGTCCACCCATTTCCATGTTCCCTCCTTTTCTCTGTCAGTCAGTCCGATCCAAACTGACTTGTGGAAAGCAGTGGCAAACTCCTTGTTGACAGATTGAAACAAAATTCCTTCAGTTCAGCAGAAACACAGCAACAAATATAGCCGATGGCTGTTGCCCCCATATGAGAGATACAGAACATTAAAACTGTCATCTTACTGAGAGGTTGGCAAAATCTCACCCTGAGGTCCTCTGGAAAGTCGACTGATGTCGTGTTACATGTCGGAGGTATGGTTTCATGAACAGATTCTCTATTCTTTTGATGTTTGTTCACTGGTAAAATCAAGAAAAATTGTGTTCTGTTCGCTCACCTGCTCTTGTTTGCTGTTGATGATCAGCAGATCTGCGCCTCTTCTCTGACAGTCAGCTCGACCTTCATGCCAGGACTTCGCGCTCGATGAAATGTAATAACAGCTCCCGCGGACACATTTCCATCCCTGTTGGCAAGCTTTGGGGGAGTAAAGAAATACAGGCCAAACACTTTTTTTCTGAAAACCTGCTTGGCAAAACAAATGTGATTTTCTTTGACACGAGACCAACACATGAAACAATGAAGTCATACGAAAATAGTACACAGAGAGAAAAAACGCGAACCCACAAGAGTTGTGAGAAGCAGTGTGTTTTTTAAGGGTTGCTATCACAGCCAGAACACAAGACAAACATCTGTGTGTGGTGAACATTAGAGAAGTGAGCCTATCAGTTCTCACTATGAGCTTGTCACTGTGGTTTGAGGGTTTTGGTTTTTTTTTTAACACCGATCCATATCTAACTGTTGAAGTGGAGGTGCACTTCTGTTTTTGGTTGTTTTTTTGCGTTGTCACCAGGAAAAACAGAAGTGAAATGGAAGCTAGACTTTTTTTGTCTTCCTCTCAGCAGGACATTTTTTGATCAGATGGGGCTCAAAACTCCAGTGGTGACCAGGACTGCAGGGAAATATACTTCCAGTGATGAAATTGACAATAATTACCTCGAAACATTTTCTGAAACTCATTCCTTTCTTGGGTCACATCATCAAATTGTTTTTGGAGGCTGTCTCGGTCTTCAGTGAGGTTCTTGTATCTGGCCTGTAAGTGTCCCAGTTCTGCAGTGAGGTTGTCAAATCTGCTGTTGCATCGAGCTTTCTCCAGCTCCAAGTGAGACCTGCCTCGGGTGACTGCGTTTTGAATTACACGAAACAGCACACAGTGTCATCCATCAACATAACATTTGTTTGCATTCTATCCAGCAGGTGATGCACTTACGAAGAGCAACGGTGATAAGACCAGTCAGCAGGAGAAAGCACAGCAGGCCCAGAGAGACTGCAGCAAGTTTGCACATTCTCTTCTTCACAACCTCATCACCTGGGATTTAGAGATAAAATGGGACTTCCTTCAGTGTGTATTCTTCGGTGACCCAGTGGTTCATGAAGCAAAACCTCTGAGCCCCGAACTGGCAGGTGGTTGAGTTGGGGAGAGCGAGGGCCACACCTTACCCCTACCCCAGTCAGCACCACTGTGGGCCCCTGAGCAAGGCCTTTCACCCCTGGCTCCACTCTGGGTGTGGCAGCTCAATGCTGACAGTATGCATAGTTAAACTTAATAAGATAGGTCAAATCTAGAAAATCATTTTCCCTAAGGAACTAAACTGTACTCCCAGCTGCCTGGCCTAGAGACACTCACATATCTGAATCAACATGATCACAAGTCACAAAGAAAGGCAAGTCAAACATGAGGGTGACGATTTCCAACTTGTTTAGCAGACATTCCCAGTATAAATGCTTTATCGGCATGTATTGTTCACATTAAAAATAAAAAATCTGACTTTTCATATTCGAGGTATCTTTGTTTCCTTGGTTCAGTTGATAATGTGGTAAAGTCATGTCAGGATCAACGCGTTATATTCTTAATTTACAATTCACATCAGTGACACGAGCTGAAATCACACAGGACAACAGAAGAATCCAAACTGCTTCCTGTAACAACTGTTTTTGATGAGTTGTGAGGCAAAGCAAAGTTATTTAGTTTGAGCCGATTACCTGAGAGTGCAGGTCCCCTTCTGTTCAGCTCCACACTTTCAATTGCATCTGGAGTCATGTAAATGCTGTCTGAGGTTTCAGTCATCACTTTGCATTTGCTTTGCTCAGTCAGGAGCTCCTCGGCGTTGTCGTACAGTTCATCCATGACGCCTGTCTTATGGTTCATTTTCAGTCCACCAGTGCCTTGAGTTGTATCGCAGATGGTTGTGAAGTTTTTTTGATCTGTGCTCGGAAAAGGAAAACCCCATTTCACACATGTGCCTGCCAGGAAACTTAAGACTGACCACTTTAGCCTCAGATATATATGCATATATGTATATATATGCATGAAAGCATTGGTCCCTATGTAAATATAAACTGGATATAATTCAAATACAGCTTTACTAATTGGCTTAATGAGTTTGTTACCTAAATTTTTCATTGTCATTTATGCAACATTATCCTCATTGCGGGGATGGTAAAGTGTAATCAAACAGAAGAACAAGACAGGCTGCACACACTCTACTTGTGCTCTCGGCCCTGTGAAGGTAACATCTCTGAGTTGCAAGTTGAATCTATACACTTTTATACACAAGCTGGTTCTCTCTCATAGTGAGAAAAAGTTGAAAGATGTTTTTAAAAATATAGAAAGTTATTAATTAGCAGGATGAAAAGAGAGGAGACAGAGGAAAAGCAGCTTGATGTTGTGTTGATTACAGAGATTTTATGAAGAATGTTTGTTGAAACCCTAAAGATAGGGGAGGTTCTTTCCTATTGTTGCTATGAAGAGGAATAAATAAGTGAAACTAGCACTCACAGGTCTACATGAAATTGTGCATTTTTTTTGTTGTAAGTTTTTCCTGTAGATGAGTTTAAATGGGAGAAAATGAAAAGAGAAAAAGCAAACACAACAATTGTGTTTCTAATCAAGTAGATGGGTCGTATCTCTCATTTTGGTTGAATTACACCGTTTCATCCAGCTGGACTTTTATTAAAAACTCACTCTTAAAAAGACAAAGCAGTGCAAACCAAACCTTCATCACAATTTACCACAATTATATTTCTGCAGCGCCACCTGCTGGCTTTTCATACGTAATTTCAGTTTACTAAAGTTGGCATTACAAGTTGTAACATATGCCACATTCTTTAGAAGTCATAAGTTTCACAGAATAAATGTGAACAGGCACTACAGGTGAATACACAGTTCTCACTTGATTTTTATTTATTTATTTTTTTTAAAAACAGAAGAATGGGACTGACGCCAAACTTGTTGCAGGATCTTGTCAATTACCCCCTCCTATTTCCTCATTTATTTTTCCCTTTATTGTTATCGATGTGTTCAAACAATGCAGCTTCCTGTTTTTATGCTTTGCAAGAGCACAATGTTGTGACAAAAAGGCAAAACCAAAGACTGAACAAACCAGAGTCGTTAGCATCTCTCACTTTGAGTATTTCAGAACACAGCATGTCTGAGGATCTCTACGCCAAACCAGACCTCACCAAGAAGGTCAGATTTCAAGCGAATGGAAAGCAGAATGGACATGTAGATATCTGTGATGACTCTGAAGAAGCAACAGTCTACGACAACTACTGCACCGTAGAGATCCCACCACCACCCGTAGAGGGAAACACAACTCAGGATCAACAGCAAAGTATCTATCTCCACCTGTCTGACATACATGTCACACTTAAAGTATAGTTCTGTTTTTATGGCTGGAAAATTCATCTGCACAGTTTGAAAAAAGCAAATTTCTGTTGATTCATAATTATTTTTCAAGTGGATATAAAGGTGTGCTTTTTTCCGTGAGTATTTGTTACGTTACACTACGATACACTAAATCATGGTCGCTCTTTGTGCTTTCAGCCATTCCAGAGAGTGTAAACTCGGAGAAGAGGGATCATCATCGTCATGGTTTTGCTGCAGCGTTTCTTGGGTTGCTCTTCTGTCTTCTCCTCCTGGTCACAGTCACCATTTCGTCGATCATTTGTAAGAATAACCTTTCAAGATTCTTCCATAATTGTGGTGACAGTCACTGCACTCCCCACACACCTCATACAGTACACCTGCCTAAGATTGAGTTGAGGTTTGGGCTTGCTAGAATTTTTGTGTTGTACTGTTTATCCCACATGAAAATGTGTCATCAGATCCTTTAAGGCCTGTAAGTTGTGCAGCTTCATCAAACAATGTGTATGAGTGTAGGAAGTGCCTGACCCTATCGCCAATAATAACTTTTTCTTCCATGAGCTGCAGGCAAAAGTTACACCACTCACAGACAAGCGTCATGATAGAACACAGCTACCTCAGCCAGTTCATAGTTGTAGGTTAATGGCTCATTTATGTATACTAAACAGCTACCTCACTGGTTGTCTTTATATGTTCTTTGAGACAAAATCTCATCTATGAATTCTGCCATCACGTGACGGCTCATATTGCATTTTGCTTCAGCACATCAGACAAATTAAACTCAAGTTTAAATGTGTTGGATGCAGTTGAACCTCATGATGTGACTGTAAGTGTAACCATTAAACTTAATATTTTGACTGTGTTTCAAGGTCAAATGAGCTGGAACACTGAGAGATCGCAACTACATTTGAAAAATGCCGAGATGCTCACAGAGCAACGAAAACTTCGGACTGACATTGCTGAAATAAGAAACCTCAACGTCAACCTCACCAAGAAAATTGCAGAGCTACCAAAGCTGATCAGTGAGTGGAAAATATGAAAATAAATGTATTCATTGATTCATTTGACACTACATGAATACATTTGATAACTGGTTTGGTTGTGAGCATAACAAATAAGGATATTTCATAGATGTTGCCCCAAGTGTTGCGTATCTTGCTATTGAAGGCCTGTCATTGTTTGTTCACAGACATGACCCGCTGTCCCGATACATGGACCCTGTTTGGTGATAGTTGCTACTTCCAATCAGGATGGAGGCAAAACTGGAGCGAGAGCAGAAAATTTTGTAAAGATCGAAAAGCAGATTTGGTAATAATATCAAACAAGCAGGAGCAGGTGAGTCAAGCAATCACAAACAGCTGCTTTTAAATGTTTTGAAATTTTACAACAAGTGTAAAACTTGTAACATAACAAGGTTGAGCACAGAGTTTACACTGTACAGTTTTAAGTCCTCAAAAATTGAGCCACCAATAAACAGGGTGTTGATGAAGTCAGAGGTGAGTGTGTGTGAGATAGAGAAGCTCACTGAACGACTTCTGCAAAATTTGGCCTTAGTGTAATTAAGTCTTTAAATCTAGCAGGTAACAGCCGTAATGCTGTCCATTTAATCTACTGTGTCAAAACTGCACTAGTAATTCCTCTTCTCTTTGTGAGGATGGTGAGGAAACTGATCAAATGTGACTGTAACTGTGAAAGTGTCTCTTGCATTCAGGCTTTTGTGACATTGTTTCGGCTCACTGTCTGGATCGGC
Organism: Malacoctenus gilli; assembly: GCA_032164315.1. Lineage (NCBI taxonomy): Eukaryota > Metazoa > Chordata > Actinopteri > Blenniiformes > Labrisomidae > Malacoctenus > Malacoctenus gilli. The sequence continues at coordinate 3,306 of JASSRZ010034389.1, read as the reverse complement.
CTGACTGTTGACACACAGGATAAAGTTTGGAGATGGGTGAATGGCTCCGTCCCAATCACAACGTAAGAGTTTGGTTGAAATCATCAATCAGTTGATAGGATCACAATTCTGTTTAAAGTTTTCTTGCTTATAGGACGTTGAAGAACAGGGTTATTTGTTTTCTTCTCCAATGCTTTCTCTCTTTGACGAGTGAAACAACCGATTGGATTCTCAGGAATCCAAATCTAATCGCTTTCCTTCTTTCTGATTGGAGGTCATAAAATGAGATCAAGAGGTGATCTCCACTCTGCCAAACTTTAGTTATCCCTATTGGATGGCTCCTTTCAATGACCTAAACATTGATGTGCACTGATGTCGACTCAAGGCTCTGTTTGTCTGAGGCAGGCTTTTATCTTGAAATAAAATTCACAGGAATCAACTGGTTACTGGTGTTGTGAAACAGCAATTCATTCATTTATTTGTGTTCATTCCCAGGTACTGGAAATCAAACAGGCCTCCACCAGGAAACTGCATTGTCATCAAAAACAACAAACCAATTTTCCAAAACTGGGATGATGTAGACTGTTCCCACATATGCTTTTTTATCTGTGAAAGAACACTAAAGTAAAATCAGGGAGGGATGGGGGGGGGGGGGCAATTGTGATGCTTCACTGTTTGGCTTTATTAACATTTGTTGATTAAATGACAGAAGTTACTTGTTCATGATTAAAAGTATGTTTTCCTACAAATAAAATTCTGAAGCCACTCACTCATCAATGAGTTATTTTTTTAATCTTCTTTATTTATTTGCATATTACACAAACTGATAATGCAATAGCACCATTTCTGTGATGTGAATTTTAAAATCATAATTTGTTTGATTAATGAGGGCAACTTTATTTTATTGACATGCATAGAAAAAAAAAAGAAAAATCATATGAGTTATTGAAGCTTGATTTTTCTGCTTCCAAAAGTTTACACCAGGTGTTGGATGTGACACACTTTGCTTGTTGTGTGTTGTGTGAGCAAAAGATAACAGGAACTACTTAAATCAGCAGGACTCTTAACAGTGGTTGTTTTTTAGTATATCCTATTATCTGTTATTTTTATGTGCATAGTGAACAAAGAAAATTGACAGAATCTAATGCAAATTTGTTCATGAAATCATTCCCCTTAAACTTTCAAATTAAAAATTAAGGAGCAAAAAAGTCGCATTCAGTTGATGTTGAAATGCAGATAACTGGCTTAATTCTAGCAACGTTTGCAGTCGGTCGCTTTGTGGTCAATATTGATCTGCCACAGAATAAAGTGTGATTGGTGGTTGATCTTGATCTGACCCATTTACTCAACATAAACACAGTCACAGATTTGCCATCCCATTGTTTCCCCTTTCTTCCATTTTTTTGGCTCATTGAACAAAAACTGGTTCACCTAATCAAATGTCATCAGTCAGTAAATAAGCCGGTTGTCTCAGATGGAACAAATAAAGTGACTTCCCATCACTTTGCTCTTCCTCTTTTTGATACCAGGTGTCCTGCCCATTTCAAATAACACATGACTGAAATACAAAGACAGAACAAACGATCCTTGTGGAGGCAGAACAGTGACAAACTGGAGGTTTGATGTCTGTTGATGGTTTCAAAATGATGTCAGACAGACAGCAGGCTGAGTCTGGGGTTGTCATGAAAGTTCCTTTTCAGCAAGAACCCAAGGAAAATCAATTGGATATCTATGTGAGTGAAGAAAGCCTGAGAATTTATGAGAATCCCTGGGTGGAGGGTGTATCGCCAAATTTACCAAACCCTGCTGCCGTTCAGCACACAGGTAAGGACTCATCGAACACATGCCAAAGCAAAAATTAAAGTATACTTTTCTTGTATTTTATTAGTCCTTAGAGTTCAGTTTCAAGTTAGTATATGCATTTTTTTTGAAGATGTAGGCCAAGAAATAAAACTTCATGTTTTGTTTGCATTTGTTACAAAATTCTTCAGTACAACTGAGCCTTAAAAAAATCTCCATAAATTTATTTGTTTGGATTGTTCTCCCTTTTTTAGTACCTTTTGTCAAAGCAAACTCTGAGAAGAAATGTCGACCTGAGTCACTGTTTCTGGGAACCTTGTGTCTTCTCTTCCTGATTGGGATCATCTGGCTCGGAGTGGAAAGTAAAAAAGATAATAATAATATCAGTGTTTATTTTCATAAGCTTCTCTCTAACACGATGCTCCTCACACCAAATTCTTTCATGATTTGGTGATTGCCTGACACAAATATTTGTTCACTGTTTGTTTTTCATTTTTTTGTTCAACAGTGAGAAAAGACAACGATGAGCTCAGGAAAACAATCCAGCAGTTACAAGCCAATTACACGGAACTTATCAAGAGAAGTCATGAACTCTGGTTGAAGCTGTGTTGTAAGCAATGCATTAATAATTCATTAACTCGCATAAACTAACAACAAAAACAATAATAACCACAATAATATATTAAAATAATAATAATAACAAAAACAACAATCATCATCATCATCATCATCATCATCATCATCATCATCATCATCATCATTTTACAGCACGAAATAAGCAAAAAACAACAACAAACAAACTATCAATCTATCCAAATTGCTTCATTAAATAATGTGACGGAAATTGTTCATTTTTGGAGTTCATATAACTGATATTGTTTCAATGTGTTTGGAAGATTTTTTTGCTGCACTAGTGACAGGTCTGTTTTTCTGGTCACAGGTCTGTTTGTCTGATATTTTTTTTGATTTGGGTTTTTTTTTAAAAACCTTACTTACAAGTCTTGATTAGCATTAAAACTGAACACATATTACAGTATTTTGATTTCACTTGGAAGAATAGACATTTAATTATAAGTGAGCACAACTGATTCTTTTATTCCTCCTCAACAGTAAAATCCGATAAGAAGCCTAAAATCTGTCGGGAGCTGCTGTGGAAGGACCTCTGGCAATGAGGGGAGAAGAGACCGCCGACTTCAGGAAAGACTTCCCTGGGCTTTGAATTCACAAACTTCCAAACTAAATGGCAATGTGGAATAAATTTAGGCTATTGATTCTTGTTTAAGTGATTTTGTCAACATTTTGTTAACATTTCAAGTTTTTAGATGCATTTACTACCTTTTGAATGGTGTCTATCGTTTCAATCAACTGCCCAGGGCACGCAAATACAATTCAAAGTACAGTCATTGACAGAAGTCTTGTCGCGTAAGGACATAGTAACTTAAAATTACACATAACTTCATTTCTAATCAATAAATTGTTACAATAAATGGCTCATTTTGATGTCAAGGCCTTTCACATTAATAATTG
>JASSRZ010034388.1:0-16556 GCA_032164315.1 Malacoctenus gilli | reverse complement strand
CCGAACACACCAAACTGCAGTAAAAAGAAGCCATTTTACGCTATTTATATATATTTTTGTATATAATTTGCAAATAGTTAGCATCAATTTTTATTTATTTATTTATATATATTTTTTTATTTTTTTTATTTATTGGTTCTGCAGTGACTTCCGACTTAAGGCCCCCTGGTGGCCACTCAGGGTGGGCCACAAATTTTGCCAGATTCAATTAAAAATCATAACGAAACAACTTCAGATTGTCATTGAAAAATAAACTAATAAGCTTGCGATTTAATAAAATCTCACCTTTAATCCGTCGGTTTCTTTCTTTGAGTTGGTTTCCGCATCGAAAAGTGTCGCAGGACAACTCACGTAGAAGCTGCGCGCAGTGCTTCCTCCATTACGGTACCTGGCCCGGCTCGTCGCCGTCGCAGCCTCGCTTATTAGCGTCATTACGGTAATAAGCGAGGCGGCTCCTGTCAAACATGGCGCTGCCCTGCTCGCGGCTCTGCAGCCAGCTGTCTTTGCTCAGGTTGAGCGGACTCAGGACGACCCGCTTCTCGCCGGGCGGTTTCCCCCCCTACGTGTCCTGCCAGTCCAGGTAGGTGGGGGCGAGGCGGAGGTGGACACGTTCCCCGTTTGTCTCCGTGTTTTCACCCGCGTCCGTGACGCCGCCGCTAAGCTAGCCGCCTGTTTAGATATCTGATCACCCTGTTTATGATCGGAAACACGACAGCTCGGACCACGGACAGCGTGACGGCTCCCTGTCCGTGTCCCAGCCCGTTGTCCCCCCCCATTGTTCGGGGCCCGTCCCGTGCGAGGTGACGCGACGGTTCACCGGCGAGCCGTGTTGTGACCCCGATGATCGCTGGCTCCCCGCAGGTCGCCCCCGTGCAGACACCTGTCACGGACAGAGGTGCAGAGGGGCATCGGCCGGCATGTGGCCACCAAGCTGCAGAAGGCCAACTCCAAGTACGAGAGGTTCCTCCAGAGGAGGTTCCCGCGCTTTTTCCAGCTCTACCACACCTTTGTGGAAGGTGAGCCCACCTGAGTCACACCCTGACCTGTCACTGACCTCCTACCATCCAACATAAGCTTTGTCTGATCCACAATAATGAAGAAAGAGGCCCTGGCGCTTTATTTTGAGCTCTCTGTCCATTAACCTTTGTGTTACTATATTCTACTTGAGAATTTGAACTTCTGTTGTCCTGTTGGTGTCTATTCTCAGCCCGACTTCTCTCCACCATGGTTCCACGCAGGGCAGCTGGTCAGTGGGCGTCGCCCTGACCCACCTGTCCCCGCTCGACCCCTGAGCTCCCTGTAAACGCCGGCTTCCTCCGCAGGAACGCCGCGGCTCGCGTTAACGTCGTTAATCAAAGCTTCTTTCCGAGTCTGAGTTCCCGCTGACCTTTGACCCACCGAGCTCGGCGGGCGGTGGCGATTCAGACACCGGGGGGGGGGGGGATAAACTCACGATCAAGCCACGGAGACCGAATGGTCGATCGTAGATGCTGGGGACACGATTAGTTTTGCGTTTTAGGGACTTTCTGTCTGGTTTTAAAGCGGGTCGTTTGTCTCGACGTCGTCCAGGATTCAAGCTGCTGTTCAGAGACGGCAGCGAAGTGAAGCGGATACGAGTCAAGATGTACACGGAGGGATTACAGCCGCACGAGTTGCCCTACAGAGACATGGAGACACTGAGGCAGGTGGGTGTCTTCGCTGGACCGCCACCACCAGCTGAGTCATTACTGATGTTAGCGGCTGATTTTGAGGTTGTGAATCGTTTCCGATGTTGTTCTGAAGACTGCTCGTTTTTTCGCTTGTTTACACACATTGTTGTTTTGTTTTTTTCTCCCCAAAGCTTCACTCACCCGACTCGTGTTTCACAGTTTCGCAGGAACCTGATCAAGGCCATCCCGCTGGTGCTGATCTCCATCCCTCCCTTGGCCAATTACCTGGTTTTTGTGTTGATGTGAGTCACTTTATGTTTTATAATATCGACTCTTTTTGAGTTGATTTAAAACACAATTTTTTTTCACCTTTTTTAGTGTAAAAATCTTGAAGTATTGTCAAGATATATTTATATTTAAAGCCTTTTTGGGTTGTTTTTTTTTTAAATGTACTGGATTATATTTAAACTATTTTTTCTTGTTTTAAATAAAAAAAATTATCTTACAATACCCTACCTATATTTTTTAAAATATTTTACAGAATTTAATTTTTTTTAGACTTTTTCAAATACCCTTTAGTCATTAATTGCCCTGAACGGGTACTAGAACCCTTCTGTGAGAACCAGTGGAACACAGTGATACTGAGCTGGTCTCCATGGCGATGCGGTGACTCCCGGTGCTGCGTTCACTGACCCCGCCTCCTGTCGGCTGTGCTCAGGTACTTCTTCCCCCGCCAGCTCCTCGTCCCCCACTTCTGGACCCCCCGCCAGCAGCTGGAGTTCCGGGCGGTGTACCACTCGCTGCGGGCGCGGCACCACCAGCCCGTGCTGCGGGGCCTCGAGGACTCGAGTCGCCGGGTCAAAGACGGGCAGCTGCAGGGACGCCTCAGGGACCTCTGCGCCAAAGTAGGCGAAGCCGTCCAAAACATTAAGACCACTAAACCTTCTCTAACGTGCTGAAACTGGGTGAAATCGCTGCTCTGTGTGTCTTCAGGTGCAGAGTGGAGCGACTCCCAGAGCGTCTGAGATCCTGGCGGTCCGGTCGCTGTTTTCCGGAGCCCCTCTGGGCCTGAGCAGCCTGCGGGCCGACCACATGGTGAGTCCGGAATTCCGGAACAAAGGCCAAAGTCGCGGCGAGGCGTCCCCCAACGTCTTTGTGCTCGTGTGTCCCCGGCTCAGAGGCACATCAGCCCGCTGCTCTTCCTGACGCCCCGCCTCCCCGGCTTCCTGATTGGCCGGCGCCTGAGCAGCCACGGCTTGGAGCTGCTGCAGCTGGACCGCGCCCTCGGCCGGCTGGGCCCCCACCAGCTGAGCGAGGCCGAGCTCCGACAGGTCGGTGGCCCCCCCGCGGCCCCCCGCATCCGCTCCCGGGCGCCTCAGTCGCTGACCTCTTGTTTCTGCAGGCCTGCTTCGTCCGAGGGCTCCACGCCGACGCTCTGGGCGTCCATCAGTGCCGCGAGTGGCTGTCTCAGTGGCTCCAAGTGTCGTCCTCGCTCAAAGGTAACTTCCTCTGACTCGGTGACTTCCTGTTGCACGTTTTTATCTGCTGAACGCACGTCTCAGAGGTGTGTTTCACCAAACCTGGATACAGGATTAAGCTGGGATTTCTCGGTTGATCCTCGATCCGGTTTCGTGAGAGCCGAGGCGGGCAGCTGACAAGGTTAACGGGTCGAATTAATCCAGATTAATCCCCCTAAAGAATAAAACAACTAAACAAACTGAACGCTTCCAGCTGACCGGCCAGAATCAAACCTGTTTGGTCAAATAAAGTCGAGCAGTTGCGGTGTTACATGTTCTCTGCGGTCTGAGCGGTTTTACGCTGCAACGCTTCGTTTTTGCTTCTCCCCGAACAGACTCGGAGGTGTCGCTGCTCCTGCACAGCATCGTGCTTCTGTCTGCAAGCTCCCCGCATGGCCCTGCCCGCCACTGACAGGAAGTCAGATGCAATCTGCCCCCCCCCCCAACCCCACCCCCACTCCATCGTTGCCTCTGCTGGGCACCACATGGCACAACATCCTCTCACAGTGTCAACATCTCCTAATCCGTCTGCAGAAGCAAAACTGAGACACCAAAAAAAAGAGAAATCCCCAAAATTCATTGAGAAAAAGCAACAAATCCTTCACGTCTTTGTCAGGTTATTGCTGCTCTTGTGTTTAAATAGGCGACAGGAATGTGGCGATGACGCTGCAGACGCTTTTGAGGTCGAGTTCGCGGCGAATTAGTCGTTCAGACACATTCCACGACCAACTACACAACTACGAGGGGAGTTTACGCGTCGGCACGTCTCGGCCTCGCACCTCACTTCGTGCTCTGCTTCTGGTCTTTGTTGCTCTTTTGTTTTTTTTTACTCTGATTACTGCTGGTCATGTCAAAGCTGGAAGGAAGTGTGTCGACAGAGGCGGAGAGAGAAGGAAGTGGCGTCGGAGCAGAAATGACGCCTCGGTTTGTTCCAAAGCACCTTGATCAAGATCAAAACTCGGCGGCGGCGACATTCAGGAAACTGTTCTGCACTTAAAAAAAATCAACTTATTAAAATATATAGATGATCCTTATGAACCTGTTGGGCCGGCGGCACTTTATTGTTTACTGGAGGCGTTTCTTTCTTTGGGGCTTTAAGCCGAGCGGCGATCAGCCTGGTGACGCGTCGGCGCATCATTTCCTGCGAGCGCTTCGCGTTACTTCTGAGTCACCGTACGAGGAGGAACTGCACGGCCTTCTCGGCGGCGGCTGGTGCGACGAGCGCGCGTCACGTTCTTCCTGTGCCTTTCGTCAGGACGGCACGACGCAGCCTACTCGCCCACTCCTTTTTTTTATTGTCCGATGAATGTTTGGAACATTGTGCGGTGCCAACTTTACTTTGCCATGTGTCTGAAATAAAAGACCTTTTGCAGTGCGACTCTCTCTCCACTGTCCTTTTTAAAATGTCTTTAATAGAAAAGTCCTGCGAACGGCAGAAGGCGAAACCTCGACACCGGATTACAATCGAAAGTTTCCAACAGGAACGAGCAAAAACAGACGTTAAATTTCCTCAAAACCAAAGAATTGACGCTAAAATCCCCCTTTTTTCCTGTGCTACACAAGAACAGTATCAAAGCAGAGACGTTGGCTCCCCTGAACACAAACTGCGGAGGAAACGCGGCTCCTGTGAGCGCCGACGAAGGAAAGAACGAACGCGTTTCAGAACGAAGCTCCCGGCGAGCGGGGAACGAACCGCCGGCTCCACCGCCACCGCCGCCGATCACATGACTTCATAGCCGCTGCGGATGCCTTTCATCAACAAGCAGGCGAAGACGATGCCCATCACCTGCAGGGCAGACGGAGACCACGCGTCAGCGTTTCTGTGCTCAACGTCGTTGAATTTGGATGAAAAAAGTCGAGCCTCTCTTGCTGTCTGCTCCTGTGTCGTCTTATTTGTCGACACGTGTCACGTACCTGCAGCAAACCGATGACGAGAGCCGCCACGATGACCCAGAGGATGTTCTTCTGCAGCAGCTTCACCAGAGCTTCACTGCAGCCCTGAAACGACAACGCGAGCGTCACCAGACCGCGACCTCGCTCACCATCCGCTGACAGGAACTCAACTTCCTCAACCTGCAGCTTTGAATCGACGCTTTTTTTCACGGAAATAAATTGACTGATGAGTTTATTCGGAGAACTCGAAACAAGACTTTTAGTTCTCGGGAGTTCTCTGGACTCAGAACTGAGCGCCGGCGCGAACGTTTACCTGCGTGTGCACTTTGGAGGCGTCCGTCATGGTGCCCCTCCCGCAGTCGGTGGAGACGGTCAGACAGCACGAGTCGGGCACCGAGTTCTGATCGGGGTTGAAGCTTCTCCAGTCGGCCGAGCTGTTCACGCCGCAGCACTTGAGCTGCGAACGCAAGAAACGGCAAACGCTTCAAGTACGCACGCGGCAGCGCCGTGTTTTTTTCCCCCTTCAGGTGACCAGGACGAGGATCGAGCCTGAGTCAACAAATGGCGCTCAGAACAATAAGGCGCCGTCAGGCAGGAGCGGCCAGCAGGATGCAGCCGTGTTACGAGAGGGCGTAGTCGGGCTGAGTAAACGGCGACTCACGTCCATCTGCAGTTTGTCCACGGAGTCCCGGAACTCCTTGGTGCTGTTGGCGTAGTTTTCGATCATGTCCGTCAGGCTGTCGTGGACGACCGTTCGGAGCTGCGGGGGCGAGAGGAGACGGCGGCCGCGTCAGTCAGCCCGGACGCTCAGCGCGGCGCCGCGAACGCGAGTCGCACTCACTTTGTTCCTGAAGATGTAGCCGGCGATCGCTGCGGCGAACTCGATGATGATGACCAGCGAGAGGAGGATGGCGAACTGCGAGGAGGGAAATCGGCCGCCGTCAGAACACGCGAGTCACAAACGATCCGAGACCGCGCGGGGTCATTCGGCCCCGCCGATGAGAGTCTGAGTTACCGTGGTGACCATGCAGTAGTTCTCCTTCCAGGCGCCGCAGCAGCCGAAGAAGGCGATGAGGAAGATGACCACGCCCACCGCGATCAGGACGATGGGGGCTCCCGAGGCCGAGGGGTCGCGGATCATGAAGGTGCTGTGCAGAGACACCTGAGCCATGACGCCCACCACGATCAGAGCCAGGCCGCAGAGCTGCAGGGGGGCGGCAGAGGTCAGAGGTCAACCATACAGACGACCAGAACACCCAACTCAGGGCAGCGAGGCCGCCTGAACGCCACCGTGCGGCCGCACCAGCCTGAGTGGGTCCGAACATCGTCAAATCCGACTGAACCTGCAGCAAACATCCTTTAAACACACGAAGAAGACAAACGATGCTGAAAATGAAGGATCTCCCGACGTGTTCGGGGTTCCAACATCAGCCCGGTGGCTCATCCGGGTCTGGAGGCCGTCACAGCGGATTAGATCCTCTACAAACACTGCGCGGATCAGCTGTTTGCCTAAAAACTCGTTGGTCAAACAGCAGAAGGAGCTCCGCTGCCTTTTTTACTCCGCTCAGTGTAAACAAGAACCAACGCAGCGCGACGCGGGCGGCGGTTCCACCAGACTGAGAGAAATGAGCCCGAAAGATGGATTACTCGTTGCTATTCTGTCAATAACGGATCATTAAAATCATTATTCGAGTCAGAAAAAAGACTTTATTGGTGCTAAAGTGGAGGAAAAGTCGCTCTGATTCACACCGACATTTCAGACGGTCTGACGTTTATTTCGTTACGTGCGATTTCTGGGAATCACCCGGAGAATTGTTGTGAAACCAGCACACGACGCTGATGAATCAAAGGTCAGGACGCCTCCCTTTCCATGGGTTTTCGGCTATGTGCAGAGCGGCAGGTACTTCAGCGCGGGGATAAGAAGCTGCCGGATCACATCTGCAGCGTCCGTGTCACATGACCGCTGATAGACGCGCTCCTGCTGTTTGGCCTCGGCTGAAGAGCCTCTTGTTGGCACGCCAATGCAAATATTTGAGTATTACTCAAATAGGCCAGTCATGGCTGACACCGGAAAATACAGAGACGAGGCGCCAAACCCCCCCCAAGAAAAAGGTGCGAGAAGACGACACGTTTTCATTGTTGACACACGAAGCAACAAGATGTTGCAATGACGCAACGCGCGAGCGAACCACGGACAAAACCTCTTCAGTGCCCAACGACCGAGCTGCACCAGTTGCAGCGAGGACTCGCTGACAGGATGTTTGTACCGTACACACTATAACCTCATTCAGGTTGTTGTTTTTATTTACTTTTACCTCAGTTACTTCCTGCTGAAGTGTAAGAACCTGCTCGAAGCCCCTGTTTGGAAATGCAAAACGCGAGTTTCAACACAACATAATCCTGGAATGATTCCCACTGAGGAGGCTTGTGTGTTTCTGGTTTGTTTGTTTTTCTGTCTGTTTTCTGGACGTCTCAAAAAGTTCCCGACAAGTTCTGATGAAACGTCCCAGCTGGGTGGAACCAGGAACTGCCGAAAAAATGGCAGAGATGCCACAACGATGAAGGAAAAACCAGGTTTCTGCGGCGTGTTGTTCGCGTGTTAGCTCGGAGGGTCCGAAGGGGGAACAGGAGAGGTGAACGGGCGTGTTGGCGAAGGTTTGCGCCCGCTGAGAGCTCCCAATTTTCTTTATTGCCCGTGTTTACACAGACAACACAGAAAGCAAAAGAAACAAGTCTAGTGGGGCGGCTGGGAGTGAAGAACCAAAACGAATGAACGTGTAAACTGTTTCGAAATCTATTGGTGCCGCAACCCTGAGAGTGACTGATGAATATCGAGTATACGGACAGAAGAAGAAGAAGTACTCCGATTACAGCCTCGTCATCCTTTACTTCCTCTTGTCCCGTGTGACTTAATCAAGCGTCTCCACCCCTGCGAAGCCTTGAGTGGCACAGTGTCCAAAAGTAGGGGGCGAAAACCAGTTGATCTGGATGAGTCACATGATCCCGTTGCGCTCTCAAATCTGGTCATGGGATTCGCATTCCCTCCGGACCACCTCTCACCCTCAAACCCTTCCAACACACGGCGAACGGCGGAGGAGCGGCGAGCCAGGACTCGACGCGTCCAGGACGCTTTCATCCTCCCATCATGACCGTTTTCAACCATCAAATCACAAACAAATCCACGAATAAAACTTTTTGTATCAATCTGACGTCCGTAACTCTCTTTCACCCTAATTATTTGAAAGTTAAACTCATTTTACGTCATGTAAAAACAAATAAAGTGTTTGTCTGAGTTTGTTCTCATTATTTTGTTTTAACCTTTGAGTCTCATCTCATTATAAATCATTTATAATGCTCTTTTTGCAGTTTCCTTCTTTGGTGAGCCGCTTCAATGACTCAAAATTTGATTCAAGTGTTAAGAAACAAACATCTGAAGAGATTCTTGGCTTTCAGACTCTCTGAGTCCATTTTTTCAGCCCTCTAATGACTAAATATTAACCTGAGCTGTGGGGCTTTAATGTCACTAGTTGTGCTTAATGTTTTCAGGCCGGCGAGCAGGACGAATTCCAAGGAACGGGTCCAGCGGTAAACATCCGAGACGGCCAAAAGCGATAAGCGGGTCGGAGCGAGACTTCCTCCACTGCAGCACACCTCCTCCTCCGCCAAGCAGCTCGTGGGTCCTTTTCTCACACCCGTCTCGCCCGAGCCGCTCACTCACCCAGAAGACGAAGTTGAAGAAGAAGAGGAGAAACTTGACGCATTTCATGCCGCCTTCGACAGCCATGGCTGGTCGCTGTCAGGTCCCTGGGAGAGACACAACAGAGAGCAAATGTCAAGTTTGACTGAAGTGACGCCTTGTTTACAAGCTGAATTATGAGCATCAGTTAAAGGAGCAACAACACAGAGGGAGATTTTCAAAATAAATCAACACCAACTTTGGATTATTGTACAATCTGCTCCACCCTCACTAGACTACTAGCTTTAACTATGTCGGAAAAAAATAGAATATACTCTAACTTTAGTTTTGTCTCATCACAAATATATGTAACAAACTTGAAGTAAAGTTTACTTGTCGTAAAATTACACGAACAGTCTTCATGTTTTCAGCCTTAATACAAAGTACTTTTATTTGTTGTGGGGTGTTTTTCCCCCCCAACAGAAAAAAAACCCTCATTCGACTTTTTTGTTAATTTCTCAACGATTTAGGAGTAAAAAACACAAAGTTAAGAGGCCCCTCAAAACAGGAAGCGATAAATTCACATCTTCAACAAACAGAGGAAACTTTTTAATGCCGAAAACTCACTCTAGACTCGTTTAAATAGCCAATAAAAGGAACGACAAACGCCGTTCGGCCGTTAGAGGCCCCCCGTCCCCGACCGTTAATAACCGCTAGCAACAATACCAGCTTTGTCCCCGAGCAAATTACACCCGCGAGCTAATTGTTTATTAGTCGGAGTGACAACTTGCTTAGACGCAAGCAAACATTATTTTAAACAAACGATCGGTTTACTTCTCACCGCAGTCGAAGAGCAACAAACGACGTTGTTTTCTCGACTTTTTTCCAGGTGGATAAAACCGTTAAAAACTCCAATAAAGAGAAGAACAAATGCAGGTGAAGTAAAAATGGATAAAAAATCAAGTAACCGTCGAGAGAAAAAAGCGCCGTTTTTGGAGGGCTTACCTTGGGAGGAGAGGCGCTCGAAATGTTGCGATCGGAGACGAAAACAGCTTTGTGGGGAAGTTTTGGGCCGAGTGGAGGTGATTCTGCAGGCTCCGCCCACCGCTCCCGCAGCCGTCTCCTCCGCAGAACACTGCTGCAACCTCCACTTCCACGTTGCCTTCAGGGGTCACTCGTTCATTTCATCACCTTCTCCTTAGAGCGTCGTTTTTTAGTTGCTTCTAACTTTTTTCTCCACAAATATGAAATAAATGGCGAGACTAATAATCAGGGTGATGCAAGATAAAGATTCGCTAAAACTCAGAAAGACTTTGGGGTGAGATTTTGACCTTTTTTTCACGTCCTCTTCCATTAGTTTTCTTTTATCCAATTTTTAGAGCGGTACCTTTCATCCAATCTGATTGCCGATTACATAAAGTGCCCATTTATTTGTTGTCATTAACTGCAGTTAGTTTAATATTTCATTGTTTAAACTGGATGTTAAACAACACAATAGTACCGCTTGCGTCAAGTAGATTATTTGGGGTTCAAAAAACCACTTTATCATGAGCTTAAACTCAATTTAAAGACTTTATTCACTGGCAGATTCGTGAATAAAGCGTCTCCTAAAAAAAGACCCTTCTATTTATTAATCACGTTTCAATAGTAAATCATCGCTACACTTTTGTTCCCACAACTTTATGCACAGAAAACAAAATACAGGAAACTTGAGCACAAAAACAAAGTGAATTTGTTCTCTACATGTGATCATGTGCTGAAAGTCACAAGCCTTTGAGAATGCTATGGTATAATTTGGTGTTAAAAGACAAACACGTGTTGGTGGTGTAAACACTTTGCTTCTCTTGCGACCGGATTTCTTTACGTTTGCAGCACTTTGTGTTCGATTTCCTGCGATTTATCGAGGAACAGCAGCAATATTAGGAATACACCCAGTTAGAGAACACACACAGTTGTTCCCTCAGCTGACCTCAATGTGGCCTTGATGCTAACTTTAACCAACACGCTTATTGTATCTCAAAGCAGCCACCGGTGGGGCTGACAGGCCTCAGCAAGCCACACTAAACTGATCATATCGACAGGACCTGCTTTCCTGAATATACTCGCCATCCGTCTTAGCAAGATTGATATCCTGCAGTGTCACGTTGAGCGCTCTTTTAGCTGAAGGAGTGTTTTGCTCCACGGAGGTCAGAAGGTCAGAGATGCAGTGGGACATGTGGGGAGTCTCTAAACTTCTGGGAATCAAACCTGGACCAAACAAACAAACCGAGAAATTGGGACATTTCAAATCCGAAGAGGAGATTATTAGACGATAAAGAGTTGTTGTTTATCTGCTTGTTCTTCTGGTGTTCTGCTATTTAACACCACTGCTCCTACTGAGCGACGTGGACATACAGTCGTCTCATAAAAGTCTCTAATGGTGTCCACAAGAGGGCGCCACTTTCACATGTTAGACAAACAGACACCAATCATGCTGTGTTCAAACTGTGTGCAAGAAAGTTTCTCTGAAGTTTTATAATCAATTCAGCCCAAATAATAATGATAATAAATAATAACAGATGAATAATATTTGAAAGCTTTACTAATTTCAGTGATCCTCAGATTTATCTTGAGGAAGTTGGATCAAAAAAACCATAATGAGGCTTTTGACTCTAATTGGCGAAGGAACTGGGAATAAATGGTGAGATTTTAAGTCATTTATGTAAATATTAAAATTTAGAAATGATTTCAATCTATATGAATTTATTTTTATATTTTTATCTGATTTTTTAAAATATTTTTTTACAGTTCTAAATATTTTTCTTCAAGAAATCTCATCTGTATTAATTTTTTTTCAATACAATATTTCTTAAGTTACAGGCTCTTGACGGCACACCAGCGATGACGACACACTGTTGCGCGCTCTCATTGGCTGCTCTCCCTGTAACCCGACCCAGCCAGCTGAACCGGAAGAGGCGGGACCAGAAGTCGTAAGAGAAGGGATATGGTGAAGTTATCATGGCGGGATGCATGAAAATAACAAACACTCGTCTCCTTACAAATGTCAACGTGCTGCTGCTCGCGGTGCTCTTCACCTGTTTGCACCGAACGTCTCAGCAGGACGCCGGTAAGACGCAGCGCCCCGGAGCCGGAAGAGCGACTTTAAGTCACATTATGAGGAATATTTCAAACTAAAAGTCTTCAGGCTAATGTTAGCTTTATGAAGCGATAATGAAACTCAGCACACGTTGCTTTTTTTAATCCTACTTTATAACTTTATCACAGTCTCTGTGTGTGCAGGTGCGTCGATTTTGAATGAAAAGTACATCGAGTTTGTTCATTTGTTTAGTTTTTAATGTACAAAACTTGTCGAGCCGGTGAGAAACCGCCCCGCCTCCGATTTATGACTAATTATGGAAGCGCGTGTTCAACTTGTCAGCTGATCTCACCATCTGCTCGATATCGGGCTGTGAATGAGTGAAGGATTACAGCTTTATTACCACTACTAGATGTAATTTACAACGCGGTATTTTTGCCTGTGTGGCTTTTATTCAATATAGCTGCAGGTGGACATTTATTGGGGGGTAAAATGACGTAATTTAATATTCTGTCTTATCTGGTTAACGACAGTTATTTATGACACCTGCAGCCTTTTTTAAAACTTAAATTAATTAAAAAATATTTTTAAAATCTTAAATTTAAATGTTGATTTAGAAAATTTTTTTTTTAAAAAAATCCCTAAAAAATTATGTCAAGCTGAATAATTTTCGCGGTTTTCTTTTCTGGAAGTAAAAACATTAAATGTCAGGTGACGTCCTTTTCTCAATATATTCAGTCAGTAGTTTGATGCAGCCTCACAAACAAACCAAGACGCATCATGTAAATAACAATAAATACACTGATTAATGTCGTAATAATCGCAGGCGCCCAGAAGCTGATCTTAGATCTGCGGGACGGCGAGGACCACGTCATGTCGGGGACCAACCGCTTCTGCTACAAGAACGTCGTCGTGCCGACTTGGAGGCAAACGTGGACGCGGATTCAGGTAGGAAACGGCGGCTCGACCGCGGCCAACGACCACATGATGAACCGTGACGTTTGTTTCCCTGTGCGCATCTTAAAAATCTTGAAAAATTGAAAGAAAAGGTTTGCTGCTGAGAGTCTGAATGGTTCTCATAATTCTCTTTTTTTAATACGAATTGTGGATAAAAGTCAGTCGCGCAGCGTTAACGGGACTCTGCCGGCAGGTGAAGGTGTGGAGCTCGGGCGTGTTCAAAGTGGACACGGTGGAGGGCGAGGAGGAGCTGCAGCAGCTGGACCACTTCAGCGTGTGGTCCTGGTTTCACGGCCTGCTGCGTGAGAAGCGCAACGAAACCAGCATCAGCGTCGACCTGTTCAGCAAGAAGCTCTGCTTCAAGGTGGACCCCGCCGGCAAGCAGCCGTACCACGTCAAGGCGCTGCGCAGTAAGTGGAGGGAACGGACGGCGACGGCAGCGGCGGCGGGACGCCACCAACCTGTCGATTCTTCCTCCTGCAGAGTTCGATATCTACCTGTTCCTGGTTTTCTTCGCCGGAGCGTTGCTGTTCGTCTTCGCAGACGCGATGAGCCGGTATTAATTCTCTCGTTATCTTTGGACGTATTGTCTGATTTTGGACGGTAACACTAACTCTCTCTCTCGCTAAATGAAGGAGTCAAGTCTTCTTCTACTCTGCTGGAATGAGCACCGGCATGATCGCCTCCCTCATCATCGTCTTCTTCATCCTGGCGCGCTTCCTGCCGAAGGTGAGCTTCCATTTTCTGTCCTCAGCTCTTCGGAGTGTCGCAGGTTTTTAAAAACTCTTGGATTCACGGTTCGACGGATTTGCTCTCACAGAAAAGCCCCTTCTACGTGCTGATCGCCGGCGGCTGGTCCTTCTCCGTCTACGCCATCCAGCTCGTCTTCAGGAACCTCAGCATCATCCTGCGGGAGCACTGGCACGCCGCTCTGGGTACAAACCGCTCCGCAGTACACACGTTATCCCAAAAAATACAAATATTTATCAGTAAAAAGGCCAATCTTTTAGAATCGGCAGGTTTAAAGTATTTAAGGTGCCACTACTTGTGTTTTTTGCTTAAATTTTCACCTAATGCAACTTTTTTAAAACTTATTCTTAAAAGGAAAAGAATAATTATTTTATCAAGACCAGGAGGCCAAAAAAAACCAGAGTATAGAAGCAAACAGACCTCAGGATCACCGAGTTGCATCCTCTGTCGTTCAGCGTTTCTTTTGACTCGTTTGAGTCTCTTCTGATTTAAAACGTTTGGTTCAATCTTCCCGAACTCTGCGTCGGAGCAGCGAGTCAGGACGGGATCTCTTTTGCGTCCCAGGTTACGTCACGGTGGTGGGCTTCGTCAGCTTCGCCGTGTGCTACCGCTACGGCCCCCTGGTGGACGAGAAGAGCATCAACATCCTGTCGTGGACGCTGCAGCTCTTCGGGCTGCTGCTGATCTACTTAGGGATCCAGATCAAGCAGGTGGCCTTCACCGTCATCATCGCAGCCGTGGTCGCCAAAAACCTGGAGTACCCGGTGCTGCTCGCCGTCGCCGCGACCAGGTCGGTGTTTTCAGAGAGCCGACACAAGGTGGCGCAAGAGTCCGGCGCTGAACGAGCTGCTCTTTCGACTTCAAGTTCTGCTGCAGACGTTTCGGGACGTTTGGGAGTTCAAACGTGTTATTTTCTCGCTGTTTTGTGCGCAGGAAGATGAGACGGTTGGTCCGGTGGAAACCGGAGCCGCGGCGGCTGCTGACGGAGGAGGAGTACCAGAGGCAGGGCGAGGAGGAGACGCGGCTCGCGCTGGAAAAGCTGCGCAAGTACTGCAACAGCCCCGAGTGCAGCCCGTGGAGAGCCGTGTCCAGGCTGCAGTCCCCCAAAAGGTCCGTGTCCCTCCGGCGCCGCTCGGCTTCGACCAATCAGGACGCTGCTTTCTGCACAGCAGCGTCGCTCTGTGTGTGTGTGTGTGTGTGTGTGCAGCGACCGTGACTCACTTCCTGCTTTTGTGACTTTTCCAACCATAGCCCCGCCTCCCAGAGTGATTGACAGGTCCTTGCAGCCCAATAGAATAACACCTGTGATGCAGAATCAATAAAAAGTGGCCTTATCTTGGAGTGATGCTGACGTTTCCGTGACGACCTGCAGGTTCGCCGACTTCGTGGAGGGCTCGCCCCACCTGATGCCCAACGAGGTGTCGGTCCACGCCCAGGAGTACGGCTTCGGCGGGTCGTTCTTCGAGGACGAGTTCTTCGACACGGACGACGACGAAGACGACGACGTCAAGCCTCTGATGAGGCCGGAGTGACGCCACGCAGCGGAGGAGGAGGAGTCAAAGTTTTCGGTCGCCTCTCAGGACGGCGGTCCGAGCGCAGCCGTCCAGTCTCGACGGAGGACGGACGCCGCGCTCAAACTTCAGGGTCAAAAGAGCCATTTGGGTTAAAAAAGAAAACACTGATGAACAGAAGGAAGACGTTGGGGTCCAACCTGTTACTAGAGAGGAAAACGCCACTCGGTGTGTCCCGTCGTTGAGCCGCGAGTTGTTTTAAAGCTTGTTGTGTTTACAGCCTCTGAGGCGCCTGCTGGACTCGTCACGGCGAGGACACGCAGGTCGCCGCGGGCGCGTCCGTACTGGGATCACTTGGTTTTTAAAGCTCAGAGCTGTTTCGTAGCGTTCCTTTTTTTCACGCCTTTTATTTCAACGGACAAAAATGGAGAAAAAAGGACAAAAAAAAGATGTATTTTGAATTAAAAAAAGCTTGATATTTTTGAACTGCCTGGCGTCTCTTGGGTTCATTCGCTGAAGTGGTGTGAAAAATGGTGTCAACACACACCTGCGTCAGGTGTGTGTGAGGGAAGGATACACACAACAAATGACATCTTTTCCATTTCTCTGCATTACATAATTTTTTTTTAAATTTAAATATTTAAAAATTAAACATTCAAAAATTAAATATTAAAAATGTAAATATTTTAAAAATATTAAATATTTTAAAAATTAAATTAAAAAATCTAATTAAATTAAACACTTAAAATTAAACATTTAAAAATTAAATTAAACATTTGAGAAAAATTTTAAAAATGGGTTCCTTCGAGAAAAAAGGCTCCTGACTCGAACGGAGGGATCGTTTACAAAATAAAATCACCGTCCAGGCTGCCTTTCAAAATAAAAAAAAACTCAAAACGTTCACGCAATGAGATACGGATTTTGACGGTTTTCTTGCAGTGATGACAAAACAACAAATATGGAACATTTTCTGTCACTTCTGTCTGTAATTCCTCACCAGATGAATGAACAATGTTAAAGATTCCCGTTTCAGCAAACAGTTTACTATTATTTCAGCTTCCTGATTGATTTCTTCGCAGCACAAACTTCAGCTTTTAAAAATTCCAAGCCGATAGATGAATTTCTCTGTTGCGTCTCGCAACAAGTCGACGTGACCTCACGGCGAGGCGACAAAGCGGCTGTTTGTTTCTGCTTCCTGGCGCGCCGACTTCTTGCGGGTTTCCCTGGAACCCTGCAGCGGCCCAAATAGTCCAGAGCCGACGAATAACGGCCGCTCCGCTTCCGGTACACGCAGCCCCGAAGGTGGAAGCAGAAGAGAGGCGGGTGAGCTCACATGCTGATCGGGGATCAGTTCGGAAGCGCTTATCAGCAGCCCGCTTTCGGTTTATGCTAAACGCCAGCGGAAACGGAGACTCATCCGATCTGAGGTGGTGACATTTAGACACGGGCAATGCGGCCATCCCGCTGCCCCTCCTCGGGGGGGGGGGGGGGGGCGGGGGGGGGGGGGGGGGGGGGGGGGGGGGGGGG
>JASSRZ010034387.1:0-16559 GCA_032164315.1 Malacoctenus gilli | reverse complement strand
CTTTACTTGGCGCAGGTCATCTTGTTGCTTCCTCCACTTCCGCACCATTGATTCGTTAATGTTAAATTCTCTCGCTGTTGCTCTATCCCTGTGTTCTACTGCGTGAATGATCGCCTTGAGTTTAAACTGCTCACCCCCCGGCTGGCCACGGGCGGCATCGGCGGCAGCTCCTTGCCGTCGGCCCCGCTGCAGAGGAACTACCCCCTCGGTTGTCGCCGCCGCCGCGCTCACGCTGGTGCGGCTCGGTCACCACCACCTTGCGCAGTCATATATCCCAGCATGAACCGTGTGCTTGACGTTGGCGGCTGCTTACCGTAGTTGCGAGACCTCAATATTGGTCAATATATAAGGCGCACCGAATAATAAGGTGCACTGTCAGCTTTTGAGAAAATTAGAGGTTTTAGGTGCGCCTTACAGTGCGAAAAATATGGTACTTTTGAATTTGTTCTTAGATTTTGCGTATACAATGCTGTGATTAAGCAGAGAAATTTGTTCGTCTTGAAAAAATGCTGCTGCTCCAGCAGACCACACCATCAAAGCACTGTGTATAAAAAAAGTCCTTAAGAGTCCTCCATGCACACCAAAGGACCTCAGGCTGGAGTCTGCTCTGACCTTTTTTGTACAGAGCCTGAGTATTAACCGTCCAGTCCAGGTTGTTGTACAGGTGAACATCCAGGTACTTGCTGGCCTCAAAGATCTCAACGTCCATTGCCTTGATGTTCACGAGAGAGGGAGAGATACATTTTTGTCAACCACTATCTCCTTGATTTTCTCAGCATTTATTTGGTGGTGGTTCAGCTCACACCAGGCCACCAAGTTCAGGTTTAGTTCTCAATACTCCTTTTCGTCTCCTTCACTGATGAGGCTGAAAATGGCAGTTATCCAAGAATTTTTGCAGGTGCTGTGTAGGGGGTGAAGTTGGCTGTTTAGATGGTGAACATGAGAGTAGCCAGAACAGTCTCTTGTGGTGCCCCTGTCCTGCAGACCACTGTCTCAGACACACAGATTTTTGTTCTCACAAGGCACCATGATATCAGCTGGGGGCACACTCCTGTGTGCTCCAGTTTGTCCCTCAGGAGTTCTGGCTGGATGGTGTTGAAAGCACTGGAGAAGTCATAGAACATGATTCTCACAGTGCTCCCTGCCCTCTCCAGGTGAGACAGGGATCTCTGCATAAAGAAGATGACGGCATCCTCAACCCCAAAGCTTGGCTTGTAGGCAAACTTCAGTGGATCCCCTGAGGAGCTCACTCAGGGCCGCAGGTGGTGAAGCACCAGGCTCTCCAGGGTCTTTGCCAGGTGTGATGTCAGGGCCACTGGTCAGTAGTGATTGAAGTCACTAGGCGGAGGCAACTTGGCCATCAGTACCACGCAGAATGTCTTCCACGGTCGTGAACGATCCTCAGGCCCACCTTAAACATTTGCTCCACAATCCGACACAGTTGCCTCAAGCCGGACTTGACGTGCCTGGAGCTTATACTATCTGGGCCTGTTGCCTTCTTGACCTGAGCCTTGATAATTCTCTCTCTACCTGTGCTGTAGAGAGAATCACACTGGATGAGGGTAGTTAGTGGGAGTGGTGACTGGGCTGCAGGGAGTTGGTTCTGTTAGGGTTAGGGTGAGCTGCAGGGTTGGAGTGTGCGTCCTTTGGGCAGCCATTGTCCTAGTCAGGGGAGGAGTTTGCAGTAGGGATGGTTGGGTAGGAGGAGGGGAGACCGGCTGTTCAAACCTGTTAAAACTTGTTTAGGTCATTCACACTCTGACTGTCTTTGTAGGTATTGTGGAGTCAACACATCTTGTATCACAGACTACTCAATGAAGTCCGTGATGCAGATGCTAGACTGCCAACGTCATCCCTGTGGTCCACCACAATTTGTCTCCATTTACCCCCCTGACCAAATCTTCTTAGTGTGGGAAGATGCTGGTTATCTGTGTACAAGAGGCTTGTACACAGAGAGAAGGTGCAACCTGTCATTGTCAGATCTTCCTGGGGAAGGCAGGGTTGAGAATGTGTATGCCTCCTTGATGTTGGCATCAAACAAGTCGTGGGTTTTGTTTCCTCTGGTGTGGCAGGTGACATACTGGCTGAATGTAGGTAGTGTGGAGGAAGGAAAGGCAAGGTGGAAGTCCCCGGCAATTAAGAGAAGGGCTTGTGGATGCTGTGTTTGCAGCCTACTAACAGCTGAGTGGAGGACATTACGGGCTGAGTTGGTGTTAATGGGGGGAACATATTAGGGTTGTGAATTTTTACAACAACCCATCGTTCGATTCAATTCAGATTGTTGGGGTGACGATTTGATTCACAATCAATTCTCGATTCACAATCAATATTCTTAGTACAAAAAGGGGGGGGGGTAATTCCAGGATTAACCACCTTCCTCTATAAATTGAAATTAGCTCTGATGAATTGTTATATTACTTTCAAGAAAACTGTTTATGTTAAAGAAATTGTAGCTTTACAAGAGTCAATCAAGTGGATCTAAAATGTTAAACACACAGAGGTAATCTTTTGAAATAGAGGAAACATTTATTTTTGGCTTACCTTCCAAACTTTAACATTTCTTTGTCATTTTAAGCAGGCTTTGAAAGTAAGGCAGTCAAACACACTTCAAGTTTTTGTGGCTACAAAATTAAACATCTTAGTACTAGATCAGTAACATAAAAAATAACAAATAAGGATATCTCAGATATCCAACAAAAACATAAATGCAAACTGTCATTTATCAATACTTTAAAATAAGTATTTAACTGTTCTTCCAGCTTCCATTGTGCAACATGAGTACCCACTTATCAGTAGCTTCAAAATTGAGTATCTTAGAACTTGTCAAATGTCAATTACATTTATGTATAATCATTACATTCAAGCACTCATCAACAGAGCCAAAAAAAGAGTATACTAATAGTTACCTCAAGGGCTGCAGCTGCAGTAATCACTTTGGTGTGGACGTCCAGTTGGTCTCCTCTGGTGAGGAAAAGCAGGGCTTTGAACCTTGGATCTAGTGTGGAGGCAGTGAGAGAATGTTTTTAGTCTGAAAGATCTTAATGGATAGCCGCTTTTATTTCCTGTACAAATAGTGTTCCATCTTCAGCAAAGCCTGCTTCAGTGTCATGAAGCAGCTGAGAATGCAATGGAGCAATCACAGAGTGTGTGGGCGTGGAGTCCTCTGATGTGACGTTTGTCACATACTGCTATTCCTTCAGCATTGGAGATGTCCATTCCACTAAGTGGGTAGATGTCGCCTAAATTTAGGGTGCATTCCAATCCCTCCCTTATTCCTCAGTCTTAACCCTCAATGTCAAAAATGCACACTCCTGCGACGAGTGAGTGCTGTCCCAATTCCTAGAGAGCTGAGTTAAGGGCTGAGATTGAGGGGCGTGCAGCCCTCAAAATGGAGATTCTCCGCTACCTCCCTTGAAAATAAGGGCTCATCCAGAAAGCATTGTAGTTTTACGGAAAATCTACCTGGAGAGCAAAGCGGGGCAGACGGCGAGCTACAAATGTAAGTATTTTCGTTGTCAATAGAGATATAAAAATTACAAAAAACATCGTATTATCTTTATCTGTTTTTTCGGATTATCTAATTTTTATCTGACGATCGTTTGCCGATAGTGGCCGGTTCAGTCAAGCCCTGTTGATATCGTTTAAGTTAGTTAATGTTACAAAAAGTTCCTTTTCTCTGTGCTAATGTAGGTGTTTTATCAAGATAACAGACTGTGTGACATGCTTGTGACTATAATGGTAGAAGACGATCGGGCTGATGCTTTATCTCCTGTAGCTGTGGAGTTAAACAGGCAGGTTAAACGGTGCAACTATTAAAAGAACTAAAATAATATTGTGTGTCATTTCAGGGAGTACAGAGACAACTGATTCATTTTCGAGGCCAAAATTAACAAAAACACGCAGCCTCCGAAAAGCTCCAGGAGTGAGTACCGCTAATTTGTGGCTCATTGCCTGTTCATAATAATACAATGCAATACAATTACAACTGGTGCCCAAGTGACCAGACATTCTTTTATGAATATGACCTGTTCTTGTTCAGGTCTAATGTTACGAGATAGCGATGCGTGACCTCTACATCTTGTTCACTGATCTGTCATAACCTTACCCTAATTTGTTATTCCACAGCCAGTTCATCCAAGAAGCTGGGAAAGTTGAGCCTCAGCAGGCAGCCAAAAAGTGGGAAAACCTCTCAACAAGATACAAGGTAAAATACCTTCTTCCATCTGTTGGAGTTGGAGCAGGCGGCACCCTCTCGGGCCGCCGTGTCCCAACAGCTGGTTCGTTCATTACTGTCAGGTCCCGATGCAGGTTTTTCAGGTGAGACACAAACGAGATTGAGGCTGATGTTCAGCTTGAACACAAGTATGACAATTTTACTGTTGATTAGCAAAAAGATTACAAAAGTTCAAGCAAATGGAGTTGAAAAGCAGGATTCTGCGAAAGAGTCTGACATGTTTTCCACTGAGAGGTCAGCATGCCAGAGCCCCGTTTTTTCATTGTCCAGATTTATTGTACTATGCTGGTCGGGCCAGATGGATCCCGCCTTCCCTAACGGATGTGTTATCTGTATGTCCATATCTGGTGCAAGGTATATCAAAGTGTCGGCTCTGCCAGTCGGTTCCTCAAGGTCGGTATCCTCCCTGTGTGTTTTTCTGCCGTTGAGACACACAGGAGAAACTAACTGTGTTAAAGTTCAAGTACTCTGTGTTGTTTTGTGAAGCATGTAGGCCAGAAATTCATGTGTGATGAATTTCTCTAACACATCCTTACAAATCTTATAATTCATTATGCATAATTTGGAGCAGTAATGTGTTTATTTCCTCCTTCTCTTTCTTTTGTTTACATTGACTCCTCTGTTTTCTTTCTCACAACCTCTTTTCTTGTGCTCCTCCCTCCCTTTATGTTCTCTTATCAGTCTCTCCAACATACATTCATCTTCACTGCTGTGTGTTGCAGGAACTAAAAACTCAGTCGACAGGGTCACTTTACCCTGTGCCACAGCTGATTGTGCCTCCTCCACATCCAGTCTGCTGTGAATCCGGAGTCCTCTGCCACATTATCACAGACCCCCAACCCTTTCCCCATGGAAAATGAAAAGAAAACCCTATCCAATCCTGGATTTTTGGAAGGCAGAGAGTGAGCGGAAACAGAGACGCCACGAGGAGAGCGAGGCCAAGACTGAGTGCTTCCTCATACTTTTTGAGCGCATGTTTGATAAAATGTGATTGCATTCAATCACATTTTATCAACCATACAAGTGTTCTCAGGTTTTTGTCATTTACCTTTTGTTTTTGCACATTTCTACCTCTTTTGTTCTATTCCTGTAAAGTTTGAATTTTATATTGTATAAAAAAAATGAGTTTTTTCAGACTGTGGAGATTCTTGTTATTATACTAGACTGTCTCACATAACAAGTAGCAAAGTTATATAAACTGAAAAAAATTACTGGTACATAAAGTATTTAGTTTTGATAGATGTTGAAAGAAGAAAATTTTTTACATATCCGTAAATGAAGATGTGTCTGCTGCAGCTTTTTCTTGTTTCTTGACAGAATGAAACCCTGCTTTGGCATAATGCTGCCTCCAACAGTCTGAAGACGCACTCTGCAACTAAGGGGTGTCTCATTTCTAAGTCACACAATAGCCTTTAACACTTGGTTTTGAGGGTTTAGGGGGAGAATTGGAATTGGACATTTCACCTTTTCTCACCTGAGGTGAGAGGAGAGCAGCAGAGATTCAGGCTGCTGTTCTAAATTATCCCTCCGCCATCTCGTAAGTGCTGTGTTGCTATGTTCCCGCTTGTGTGCTGGTAACAGCAGAAGTTTTGTTTTTCCTGCAGTGCATGGCTTGTTATGGGGCGTTAGTGGAAAATCCCTGTGATTTGCCTTATTCTCCCAAGAAGCTGTAACACAGAGTTAAGCTTCAATGGTCGCTGAGCAGCCAGGTGCAAAACACTTGATTTGTGTTCAGTTATCAAGCTGCACAGCAGGCAGCTGTTGTGCCTGGGGAAGTTTGGTGATTGACAGTTTGTAAATTGCGAAAAGCAACAAAATTATTAATTATAATAATCAATGATAATTTAATATTTATGGGGCACCACCCTGTGAACAGGGATCAATAACCAGAACAAACAGTCTTTACCAAAGAAATTTACCAAAGAAATGACCAAATTTGAAGGGGTAAACTCGAGCACTTGAAGGGGTAAACTCGAGCACTGACCATACACCCAGCGGTTGTCACAAGAAAAAGTACACAACAAACACTCAGGGTGATGTCCTGCTCACACCCCATGCTCCCTTGAAAGTAACGCCAACCACCAACATGCACCGACACTCACAAAAAGGGATACTCGACTATGCGGCATACTCTAATGATTCGCGGGTCATACGGAGTTGTGTACGGGTGGATCTCTGTGGTGTCGAAAGCATAAATGTTTGTAGGTGTGTAAGTTAGTAAGGACAGAGAGAGAGAGAGAGAGAGAGAGAGAGAGAGAGACGTAAAGTCCGGCAAAACTCCCAAGACAGCCCTTGGGAGGCACAATGAGAAGTTACAGCCTGACGTAAAAACACAACCGGCAGCGCCAGATTCATTCAGTGAATTAATAAACGCTCCTGGTGGCAACAGCTTGGTTACAGGATGGACTCAGCGGTCCAGGGACCAAGCAAAGGAAAACAGTTCCAAGGAAACAAAACACAGTCAACTAATTGTCTCTGCCCAGACACAAGCTCTCTTGCTTGACGTCACCGGTTCATATAGCAGGATACAAGCTTGTCATTCTTTCTACCTGCAGCAATAAAAATGTATTCAATATCAATAATCCAAACTAATTGCCTTCATTGATGTGACGATTTTTATATCTGTGATATCAAGGTCATTAGCATGCTAATGCTAAGCTACGTAGCAGTGCCAACTTTACTCACTCGAGATAAAGTGCTCAACACATAGCAGGGAGTGTTCAGTGGGTGTCCAGTGGTCTCTTTCTATTGCAGCAATCCACTTCTGTCTCCCATCATTGTTTTTCAGGATGTGGGAGAAAGTTAATCCAGTTCGTTTTCCCTTGCCATTGTCGCAACCAACAGCACAGCATATAAACAGCATGATAACCGCTTACTTCCAGCTTCAGAGCACGTCCCCAAGACGATGCTGATACAACACTGTGACGTCACCATGAAACCCATG
The DNA here is from genome assembly GCA_032164315.1 of Malacoctenus gilli. Classification (NCBI taxonomy): domain Eukaryota; kingdom Metazoa; phylum Chordata; class Actinopteri; order Blenniiformes; family Labrisomidae; genus Malacoctenus; species Malacoctenus gilli. The sequence continues at coordinate 9,381 of JASSRZ010034387.1, read as the reverse complement.
AATTAGCAGCATTATCTGTCCCTATCACCATTTCAGTTAGTGTTAAATTCCATTTATCTGCCATGGTGTGGACCATCACACTCATGTTCGTGGCTGTGTGGCTTTCATGCATAACCCATGTTTGTAATACACGTGACTCAAGCTGTCAGGTGTCTGTGTATAGTAAGCCATGAATGTGACGAACGAGTGGGTTGCTCTTGAAGTCCGCGTCACCAGTAAGTGCTACTCTGTGGGCTTTGGGCAAAGCTTTCACAAAGTTAGCTTTAGTTTCTTCGTAAAGTTGCGGTATGGTTTTCTCCTTGTAAAACTGACGCAACAGTATGACACACCTTGGCTCAATGGTATGCATCATGTATCTGAAGCCATCATTTTCCACAACACTGTAAGAACGATGATCTTTGCAAATGAAACAGGCAATAGATTAAAGTTGTCTTGATACCAAAATGAGTAACCACGATGTTATACCCAACAAAATATCACGGTTTCGGGTAGTATACAGTAGTATACAGCGCCCCTTTTTAAAAAATTATTATTTCTTTTTATGAACTACAACTAGTTTGTACAAGTAATAAAAACTTTAATTACTTATTTGGTGCATTATAAAGATAACACCAGTGAAGTAAAATGAACAAAAACAAATATTGTTATTAACAAAAGCCAAAATGCCAAATGTGAATTTTGGAGTTGTGTTTTTTGAACAAAATTTCTGGTGCCACTGATGCCGACTCACTGCTTGGCCCAGTGCTTCTGCCATGCAGTCTGTTGCATGTGTTTGGTATTTAAAGTTGTGCTGCTTGTGCGTGGCGAGACAGCTTGTAGGGGTATTTCTCTGCCTAATTATTTATCAAAGAGGAGCTGTCCTCATGGACTTCCTTCTTGTCAGTAGAAACACACTTACAACCATCCGTCATCCAGTGTTGTGCACAAAAATGATCATGGGAAAATCGGACAATGCTGGTTATCTATTTTTGAAATCAAGCAAGGTGAATGACCTGGATATTATCTGGCTTGACATAAAGGTTGCTAGGAGATGCCAGAGGCCATGCAGTAAAAACAAAAAACCACTGTCATTTCATGGCCCGCATGGAGGATCCCTGTTATATGATTGAACAGCTTTTTAAAGAAGGTAAAACTCATGCTGGGATATCCACCACGCTGGAGCATTTAGTTGTTCAGAAATGCTCAGAGATGTCGTGAGAAGATTCTGTGCTCATCACCAACTCAGGAGAAAAAGACTTTTGTCAGACAATTCAAAAATATTCTCTATATACTGTGTCAGTCAGGGGAAATATTGAAGATTGAGTTCCTCATAGACAAGAGGATTTATTATTATTTCTTTTTTAAGATTTTATTCTTACTTTATGGTTGTACCACTGAGACTTATTAGGAATTATGTCATGCAGAATAAAGCATAATAAATAACCACTGAATTTTTTTCTTTGACAGATTCATTTTGTTGTGTGTTTTTTTAATCCATACGGAAGATGCACAATTTATTATTGAAGTGATAAGGCATCTGTGATTAAACGGGCCATGATATCAAAATTCCCTTTTCTGGGGTTTTGAGAGTATAACATGACCTGCTGCGCACAAATGATGCCATGTAAATGTCAAAAGTGAGTATCAAAGTCCAAGTACATAGTCTGTCAGCTTTCTGTCTGTTTGGAAATGGTCCAATCCGAAAGGGGCATTTCGTTCTACGAAGATTCTCATGCTATATATTTTATTTTCTCCAAATGACAGCACGCTATACTTGCTATACTCGCTATAATACTTGCCTTACACCTGACAAAGCTTCTACAGCAGGTTGCAAACATGGGCTTATCTATAGGACTTGTAGATTGAAAAATGACTTTTTTCCCCATTGTGTTAGAAGAGGGGTTAGTGGGGGTGGGGGGTTGAATTCATGGATTGAGGAACCAGGGGAATGAAGGAAAAAAGTGAGGCAGAAGGAAGGAAAAGGAGAAAAGAAGGAAGAAAGAAAGATGGACAGAAAAAGGTGTATGGAAGGAGAAAGGAATATAGACAGAAATATGTGCAAAATGTAGTGCATTAAATCTTTTATTCTGTTCTTCTACTGATTATCATAAAACAGCACTTCCCTTTCATTCATCCATTCACAATTAGACCAAATATAAGAGAACAAGCAAAAAAACTGTGGGAAAAAGATCAAGTAACGATGAGCATAAAGAAACTAAAAATGTTAATCAGTGCCTCATCTGTACTCCATTTCTTCCTGGGAAATATTAGGTTACCTCTATGATGTTTTTTTGGGGGGGGGGGGGTCAACTTCATTTTTTAAGCTTTTTTATCTTTTCACAAAAACCAACATACAGTACAACAAAATAACTTCAGACGGTGCTTGTCAGGTACAGCGGTATTGTTGCACGTTGGTTATATGTTATATGTCGTTTGGTGTTTAAGTGCACTTTACATGTTCTGGTAGTTCCTTTATTGTGAAAGGCGTCTTTCAGTGTTTTGGTTTCCGGTGGGCGGGGTCTCTTTTTAACGGGGAATACTGTTCTTCCTGGCACGCAGCACTCTCTTGGTGGGTTCTTGGTGTAGAGTCGGAAGGATCCGTGTTGTATGGCATGGCTGTGGCCGACCACAGCTACAGAGTAGAAGTTCACCATTGGAAAAACCTGCCTCATCATTTAGCTGAATACCACAACTGGTGTCAGAAGTAAAACAGCAAAAAAAAGAAGGTTAGTGCTGCTGATTTTGTCACCGTGGGAGAGATGTACCTCTCCGTTAGCGTGGACATGGAGAACGTACAGGCTATGGGAGGCCAACATGCTCTGGACATTTGCCCATGGGGAGCGATAAAGAAGGAGCCTTCATCCCTGGAAGAGCTGTGTTTCAAGTCGGCAAGCAACGCCGGGGCTGGTGGCTGTACTCCGTGCGTCTATGGACAGACAGCGCCGGTGAGCATAAAGACACCCTAGTACTCGGTAAAGTCGGACTGGGATGCATTCCATGCTCAGTTCGAGCTACTAGCACATGCATGTGGCTGGTCAGATGAGCAGAAGGCCCTCCAACTCACTCTGTGCCTGACCGAAGATGCGTCGTCGTGCCTGCTGTTTTTGGACCCGAAAGAGAGGGCTCATTATACGGCGCTGGTCGGTGCGCTTGAGTGCCGTTTTGGACAGTGTTTCCTCTCTGATCTCCTCCACTCCCAGTTGCACGTCCGTGTGAGACAAGTGGGAGAACAGCTGCAGGGGCTGGCGAATGACATTGAAGCACTAGTGAGAAAAGCCTATGCACATATGCCCACCCCAGTCCAGACAGAGCTGGCCCGTGACCAGTTCATCAAAGCACTCTCTCTGCCTGAGCTGCGTGTGCACACTCAACTGGCCCACCCAAGGACACTGACCCTGGAGTACGCGATGGAGAGGGAGCTGATCGTGGGAGCTGCCCAGTGCGACGCATCTCCGGTGGTCAGAGTAACAGAGGAGGGCCTGACAACGGCGCAGCGGCCACCTTGCGTGGACGAGGTCCCCCTGATCAGCACCAGCAGGTACGGCAATGGGCATGGCTGTGCTACATTTTACAAATGGGGACGTGGTGCACATGAGATCCCCAGACTGGCACCGCGCTGTGACAGATTTATGGGGAACCAACAACAGATTGTGGGGACCGTAAGAGTCTGTCCAGCGACAAGAAGAGGACCCCAGTTCTGCACGAGGTCTGGCAGAGGAGTGCAGGAGGCCTGATGGTGCAGCAGCAGGAACAACTATGGCGGCTGCTGACCAAGTTTGGCGATTGCTTTTTCATGTGAGGAGCAGGAGCTTGGTCGGACCTCCCTCGTGCAGCACGCTATTGACACAGGACACCGCGCCCATCCGCCAAGGTCAGCGACGATTGCCGTTAGGGAGACAAGATGCAGCAGATCGGGCGCGCCAAAAAATGCAGCAGGCGGGCATCATCGAGCACTCAGAGAGCCCCTGGGCTTCGCCAGTCGTGATGGTTCCCAAGAACCTAGACCTGAGTAGCAGCTACTGGCAGGTCCCGCTGGCAGAAGAAGCACACCCCAAGACCGTATTCTGCACCAACAAAAGGCTGTGGCAGTTAGAGGTGCTCTCGTTTGGACTTTGTATTGCCCCTGCCACCTTCGAGTGCCTCATGCAAAAGAGTGCTTGCGGGGTCCCCCACACTGAGTGCATTTTGTTCTTGGATGACATTCTCACGCACGGCAACACATTTGACACCACCATCGCAGCATTGCGCACGGTGTTAGGAAGGATCAGAGCGGCCGGACTGAAGCTGCACCCTGATAAATGCAGGCTGCTGTGCAAGGAACTGACCTTCCTTGGGCAGAAAGTTGGGGGGAGGGGATTGGCCTGGAATAGGAAAAGGTCCATGCCATCCAAGACTGGCCCACACTGGCAGAGCAGAGAGAGTTCAAAAGCTTTCTGGGCTTAGCATCCTATTACAGTTCATGTGGGGTTTTTCCTATATTGCTGGCCCTCTTTATAAACCTCTTTATAAACTGTGCTAATTTTGGCACCCCCTGACCCGGATCTACAGTTTGTGTTGGACACTGATGCTGGAAGGGAAGGGGTTGGAGCTGTTCTGTTCTGGATGTGGCCTGAGGGGGAGCGGGTGGTAGCATACTACAGCAAGTCCCTGAGTAAAGCAGAATGCCGGTACTGCTGGCTGTAGTTTTCGCCATTTGACACTTCAAGTACTACCTGTCTGGCCGGCCCTTCACTGTGCACACAGACCACGCTTCTCTGCAGTGGGTAGTGACTTTCCGGGAGCTGGAGGGTCAGCGGGCCCGCTGGCTGGAGGAGCTGCAGGGCTATGAATTCAGCATGAGCCATCGCGCTGGGAAATGGCACGGAAACGCGGACGCGCTGTCCCGCCGGCCGTGCAGTGTGGATGGCTGTCGGTGCTGCGACTGCCGAGAGGCCAAGGACCAGCAGCTCGCTCGGGAGACTGGGACAACGAGGCAGTGGCAGTCGACTGCAGGGAGCTCCAAATAGTGGACGGCCTAGGCTGGGCGGAAGAGCAGCGCCAGGACCCACACCTGCAACTGCTGATGCTGTGGTTGAAGGCGCACCGACGACCACTGTGGAAAGAGGTGGCATCTCTTTCTTCAGGGACAAAGGGACTATAGAGTAAGTTTGCCTCTTTGTGGCTACTCGATGGTGTTCTCAAGCAGGCATGGGTGGAGCCGGTGACCGGTGAAGCATGATGGCAGGTGGTCGTGCCGCGCGGGATACAGGAGACTGTGCTCCGTACCATGCATGGCTCGGCAGGCTCTGGTCACTTCGGCATAACTAAAACACTCTGGCGCACAAGGCAGAGTTTTTACTGGGGGCGCTTATGGAGGGACGTGGAGGGCTTTTGCAGGTGCTGCGATGGCTGCACAATGCGTAAGGGGGCCGCTGGGTAAATCACGGGCGCACCTCCAGTAGTTCCCAGTTGGGGAACCGATGCAGCGCTTGGGGGTGGACATTATGGGGCCGTTTCCTCTCACCGAACGGGGTAATTGCTACATGCTAGCAGCCATGGACTATTTTACCAAATGGCCAGAGGTGTATGTGCTGAAAGACCAAGAGGCGGGGACTGTTGTGAACGCACTGCAGGAGGGGGTTATGAGCAGGCTAGGAGTTCCGTAGTCCATTCACAGTGACCAGGGCTGGAACTTTGACTCAAAGGTTTTTGCGATGATGTGTGAGTGTCTGGGAATAGTTAAAACCCGCACAACACCACTCCACCCACAGAGTGATGGACTAGTGGAGAGGTTCAACCGCAACCTTTGCTGAGCAGCTGTCCATCCCAACCTCTACTCATCAGCGGGACTGGGACATGCATCTGTCGCTGGTCCTGATGGTGTGCCACTCAGCGGTGCAGGACTCCACTTCATGGACACCAGCTCTCCTCATGCTGGGCAGAGAGCTGAAAACCCCAGTAGAGATTGGTCGACCGCCCGGTGCGCCATTGGCAGCCGGGCTGGATTATGCCCGGCAGATCCAGGACAGCCTGGACTCTGTGCACGCTTATGCACAGAAACAAATGCAGAGCGCAGCCGTGCGCCAAAAGAGGAACTACGACCTCCGGGCCCGGGGACAGCACTTTGAAGCTGGAGAGCTGGTCTGGACCTTTGCTCCCCGAAGGAAGAAGGGTCGGTGCCCTAAACTGGACAGCCACTGGGTGGTGCCGTGTCTTGTGGTACAGTGGCTCAGAGAGGTGGTGTACCCCATGCAACTACCATGGAGGCGGCGCAGTGTGGCGCTGCATCGAGATCGGTTGGCACTGTTCAAGAAATTCATCACAAATGAATTTCTGGCCTACATGCTTCACAAAACAACACAGAGTACTTGAACTTTAACACAGTTAGTTTCTCCTATTTGTTTCAATGGTAGAAAAACGCACAGGGAGGATGCCGACCTTGAGGAACCCACTGGCACAGAAGACACTTTGATATACGTTGCGCCAGATATGGACATACAGATAACACTTTTGTTCAGGAAGGCGAGATCCATCTGGCCCTACCAACATAGTATAATATCTCTGGACAATGAAAAAACGGGGCTCTTACATGCCGACCTCTCGGGGGAGAAAACATGTCAGACTCCTGCGCAGAATCCTGCTTTTAAACTCCACTTACTTTAACTTTTGGAGTCTTTTTGCTAATCAATTGTAAAACTGCCACACTTGTGTTCAACTTGAATATAAGCCTCAATCTTGTTTGTGTCTCGCCTAAAAAACCTGCATCAGGACCTGACAGTAATGAAAGAACCGACTGTTGGGACACGGCAGACTGAGAGGGTGCTGCCCGCTCTCAGAAAACTCCAACAGCACCCTTTCGAGGCTCTGCGGTTCTGCTTGCAACCAGTAACTTATTTTGCTGTGTGCTAACACAGCAAAACTAACCATATTGTTTTAACGTAAAAGGCATAACTTAGGTCAGGATTTTTATCACATCTTTGTTTTAAATATATTTGTTTTTTCTGTGGTTATGTCTTCTGGCCTTAGAGTGACCCTCTCATTTCCTGAAAAAAGGGACTCAAACTTTTTCTTTTCCTTTTGTTTCTTAGCTCCCCATAGCTGCGGTCTCAGGTGCAGAGTAGAGCTGGGTCCTGAGCGGAAAAGAAACGAGAGCGTATTGCTGTGTTTGGGGGGGTCAGGTCACAGTCATCCAGGTCATTCACCTTGCTTGAGATCAAAATTGAAAAATCATACAACGAGCGTTACTTGATTTTTCCATTTTTTGTTTTTTGCACATACAATCAGATAATGGACAACAGGTTCGGGCTGTTATCTGTATTTTCAATTTAATTTTGGAAACAAATACTGAGAAAACAAGTTGTTTTTTGCATTTTTGATTTTAATTTGAAAAATGAAAGAGCGAATATTACATAGATTGGATACAACATTAAAACCAAAAATGACCAAGCCAAAAGGAAAATCGCCGGATAAAAACACTGGATCTACATCTTCCCAACCTGCTTGCATAACAATGGTTGACATTAGCACATTGCTAAATGAGCACAGAGAGGCTCTGGCGGCTGATTTCAAATCCTCATTTGAGTCCCTGGCATCCATGCTGGACAGCATTCACTGCACGGTCACAGCCCATGGCCAACGTATCACTTCCCTCGAAAACAATGCCAATGAGGTCAACCCCCGTCTCCAACAACTGGAGGGTGAATGTGCAGCTTTGAAGGACATCGAGGCATTCAAGGCGAAACTAGCGGACTTGGAGGGACGCAGCAGGCACCAAAACCTCCAGATCGTTGGTTTGCCTGAATCAGCAGAGGGCCCTACGTCCGACCGAATTCTTCTGTAAACTCCTTGTTGATGTCTTTGGCAAAGACATCCTCCCCTCTCCACCCGATTGGATCAGGCACACCGATCCCTTGCACCCAAACCCGCTGCGGCGGGGGGGGGGGGCCTGTCGTCCTGTGCTTCCACCGCTTTCAGGTAAAGGAGCTGGTGTTTCGTGAGGCTCATAAGCAACGGGACCTGGTTTACAAAGATCAGAAGATCCGCTTCTACGAGGACTTCAGCTGTGATGTATTAAAACAGAGATCCGAGTATAGAAGCTGCATGTCCGAGCTGTACAAGCATGGATACAAGCCGTCTCTCCTTTTTCCTGCCCGGCTGCGTATCACACTGCCTAACGGGGACATCCAGTGGCTCCGGTCAGCTGCAGAGGCTGACAAATTTGTGCAAGACTTGGACAATAACTCGTAAGCACTAACTCACTCCCTTCATTGACTTTGCAATGCCTAAAATGAGTGTTATATCCTCTCCCTTTTACTGATTAATATGCCACAGCATTTTATTTAACTTTTTTTCCCTCTATAATACATCACTCTTCATCTACTTTACTCTGGGGTTTTGGGGTTTTCTTTCAAACTGCATGTTATTCTTTGCTTATAAACTGGAGATGGAAAGGAAAGACTTCATTGCACGTCACGTAGGCGTATTTGTTCACTGTTGCATCAGCTGTCTGGATCACTGACATGACGCCTTTATTTTTTTAAAACTTTTATATTTTTATTATATAATCATAACCTTGTAATGTTGGGCTGCTTCAAAGGTGTAAACTAAAAAGGTATTCCGGACATTTTTGGTTGACCCTTTATACATAAGAAAGAAATTGGCCATACACTTTCTCCTTGTTCAGTCTACTAAATGTATTCAAGAGGTTAAATTATTTACACATTTTGTCAGCCATGTGTTACTGTCATACTCACTTTTCTCAACCTGGTCATTTGCTCTCTGTGTTATCGTCACACTATTAGCTAATATTTAGTGATTGTCAGTCTTAAGGGCAGACACTGTATTGTTGGAGTTTTCCAAAATCTGATATGGCGGAGATCCATTCACACCCCCCACCACTTTTTCCACTGTGCGTACGCAAATAGCACGAATACAAGGGATGCAACAGCACCCACAAAATACAAAAACAGCCAAAAGTATAAGAATTGTGATAAAAATAGAAGTAGCCAAACCCCTCCATCTGCCAAATCACCTCTCCATCAGGTCACCAAATGGGTTTTCCACTCCAGAGTTCTCCTTCATCTCCTTCGCCAGTGCCCGCAGTCCATCCAGTGCTCTGGTAAGGGAGCCATCTGGCGCTGTATTGTTAGGGATGAATGTACAGCACATTTCGCCAAACATGGCGCAAACGTCACCTTTCTCGGCCAAAACAACGTCCACAGCCATACGATTCTGGAATGCCATCAGGGAGGTTGCAGACAGTTGGGAATGGATGGCCTCAAAGCCGTCATGTGTATAATTAGCCAGTTGTTGTACATTATAATGTACGTAATGAACAGAAGTGATGGTCTGGCCAAACCAGGGGATCAGATTCCAGTAGGCAGAATTACCCAAAAGTTTAAATTCATCTGGGATACCTGTAGG
>JASSRZ010034386.1:0-16561 GCA_032164315.1 Malacoctenus gilli | reverse complement strand
GTGTGTGTGTGTGTGTGTGTGTGTGTGTGTGTGTGTGTGTGTGTGTGTGTGTGTGTGTGTGTGTGTGTGTTTACCCATCCGTGATGCTCTGGTTTTGATTGTAAGTTCCGTCTGCTGTCAGGTCTCAGTCCCAGACGTTAGAAGAGGAGTTGTGTGTGGTGTGTGTGTGCGTGTGCGTGTGTGTGTGTGTCTGTCTGTCTGTGCGTGCACGCTGACCGAAACATGATCCTCCAGGATTGCACTTGGCGTTTTGTTGACAACGTTCTCCTTTATTTGTATTAACACTCTGCTGAAGGATTTGTGAGTCTGTTGTTTGTGTGTAGTTTGGTTGTGTTGTGCCTGGGTACACGCCAGTGTAAGCTGGTCCTACCAGCTCACACGAAGCACCAATTATGTTGGGGAAGTTTGGTTATTGACAATTTATTGATTGCTAAAAGCAATAAAATTATAAATTATAACGATGAATTATAATTTAATAATTACGGGGCACCACCCTGTGAACAGGGATCAATAACCAGAACAAACAAACAGTCTCTAAGTATAGGGATTTACCAAATAAATCAGTGAAGTTGAAGGGTGAAATCGAGCACTGACCGTAGACCTAGTAGTTATCACAAGTAGTAGTACACAATAAACACTCAAAGATTTCTCTTTTCAGACACACAGTTTACACACAGTTTATTACAAAATGTATATCTCTTTCAACCATACACTGCCAATAAACGCTAATCTAGACGACAGCAAAGCATAACAACATGAAATCACACATCTGAAGTGGGACACGGCGGTATCAGGTAGATGAGTCGGGTACAACCTAGGTGTGGGTGTGTGTGTAAGGGAACCGAGGTGACAAAGGGGAAAATGGCGCCTGCCACGAGAGGTAGGGGGAAGCAAAATGGCGGCAGCTAGGTCACGTGGGGGAAGGACAAAAGGAGTAGGACGGGACAAAGATGGCGGAGGCTACGTCACACAAGGTGCTAACTTCAAGTAGGACAATGGCGACGTCCTATTGGCCCCACGTGCTCCCTTGAAGCGCACACGAGGTAGCACCAATCACCTGCATGCCCCAACACTCACAACAAAAGGGTAGCTTGGCTACGTGGCTTGTACACTGACAATCACGGGCCCTCCGGAGTTGTGTATGGGTCGAGTTGATCGCGGTGGTATCGGGTGTATGAATGTGTGTGTCAGTCAAGAGAGAAAAAGAGGGGGAGAGAGAGAGGGACAGACAGAGACATGTAAGGTCCGAGAAAACTCAAGGATGGCCCTTGGGAGGCACAACGAGAAGCTACAGTTTATTCTCCTACGTCAGTGAACCGGAAACAAAAAACAGGCACACACAAGGTTGTTGGTCCCTCTGCCATCCGCTCATCCACTGACCACAAGCTGCTCCAACTACGACCTCAAATCAGTCGAGGCAACCCACTAAATTTAAACATATTGCTAAGTGGATGAACAGATACCAACGAGGAGTCCCTCGGTTGCGGTGAGCGAGGAGCCCAGCGCAGAATCCCTGCCCGGCGGGTGGACATGGGAAATGTGGCATACGGAAGACCCGCTTGCCTGGTGTGGCTCGGGGGCGTGAGTCCCTCAGATCGAGGCTCAGACCGTGGACAGTGTAGGCCGGGTGGGGATTAGGCGCTGGGCTCTTTGCTTGCCGCTACCAAGGGAATCCTGGTTAGTTCATCGAGCGTCTTGCGGTCGAGCAGATGGCGGAGGGACCAACAACCGCCGCTGCTGCACAGCATGGCTCCCCTCGCCAGGAAGCTGACAAACTTGGGCTCTACAAACCGCCAACACCCCGACCTGAGTGGAGCAGTTGAAACTCCAATGTTTGTTTGTGTTTCTGTATCTTTGTGCAATAAAGTTGCGTCAGCTATTTAAAAATACAATAAGAAAGTCCCGCGGTGGGACAGGATTTGAGCTTAAAAGCCATCCTCCAGATTAATCACAAGAGTGAACTCCCCCCAACTGACAATACACACACTGACAAATACGCCCACTGAACACAAAACAAAACTTTTGCGAGACCTCGCTTGTATATCGGAGTGAATAAGATGTCGCACCTGACATTGTTCTTAATGGTGGTCGGGCACAGTGTTTTACACTTTGAAAGGGTGAATGTGAATTACAACATGAAGCGCTTTGTGCCTGCTGAAACAGTGACAACAGTTCTTGTACGGAGTGAAGTAAAATTTGTTTCCTCGCAAGTCAACATGAGCTTAAAAAACAAGAGAGCCACTTCCGGTTATGGCCGCGAGCTAGACAGTCACGTTCAACCCTCCTCCACTAAGAACTTAAACAAATCCTTATGTAAATTGCGAATTAAAAGCAAATAAGTGCAAGCGAAATTTGGGCTCAACGCAGGGATGTCAAATCCTGGAAAAAATAGCAGGGGGAGAGGGAAAACAGTTAGCAAAATTAACTGGCTTCGGGACGCAAAGCATGGAGCAGAGAGCTAGCAAGGATGCTAACCTCAATAAAGGGGCTACAGAGCACTGCAGAGAGGAGCTCTCTTGGGCCAAAGAAGAAATACTGATAGCAATTAACAGTGGAAGATGAGCAGGCTAAGCTACACCAGACCATTCAGATGCTATAAAAAAGAAACAGAGCTCTGGAGGACAAAGTCATCGACTTGGAAATGAGATCGCGGCTGAATAACGTGAGGTTGGTGAATCTGCCTGAGGGAGCGGAGGTCTGGGATCCATGATCTCGGTTCGTTTTTGGAGGGCTGGTTGCTGGATGTGCTAGACCTGGCTACCTTACGCTGCCCTATAATGTTGGAGATGGCGCACCGCCAAGACGAGACACTGAAGAACCGTGAGGAGTTTCAGAACTGTAAGCAGAGAATGCTCGTGAAGAAGGCAGCCAAGGCGAAGAAAGACACCCTCTACAAGAACCAGCACGTCCGATTTTACAACGACCTGACAACTGAAGTGCACTGGCAACAACGACAGTACGACACGGTGCGCCAGCAGCTGCGAAGTCTGGGACTCAGGCACGGCATAATGCCCCCAGCCAGACTGGTAGTAACCTATAGAGGACAAACGCACATTCAAAACACCATCCGGGGCACAGGAGTTTATAAACAAGATCAAGGAAGAAGCTGGAGGAATGAATAAAGAGGACTGACAGAGGGCGGACGCTGCAAGCTGAGCACCTTTGTTTACATCAAGACAGGTGCATGAGCTTTCATACGGCAGAGACCAAATGGGAGCACTTTCATCTGTATTTGGTGTCTTAAGGGGTGTCTGACACAGTAAGAGCAGGTGTACAGCAGCAAACCATATAATCACATCATGTTTGCTACAAAAGGACTCTGATTCAATGTTAACCTCAGTTTTATTTTTTCAAATTTGAACAATTTTGATTTACATGTTAGATTTAAAGGACATTTCAGCATCTTAGACTGCCAAATTATTAAGCTTGCACATATAAATGACACCCAGGTTTGTTTTGCAGTTATGTTTTTTAAGGTGAGGAGGGTTAAATGTAATGTTTCTATTTCATAACGAAAAGGCTCATAGGATTGATCCAGAGATCTGTCCGTTATTAGCTGGAAGCAACATAAGTTGGGGGGGAGAAAGGGGTTCACTTGTTTCTATGGTTCATTAGGTTCAATGTATGTTCGAGTGTTTAAATGCGTTGAGCTTCTCAGTCATGGTACTTTTGTTGTGGCCAAGGCCTTTTTGAGGGGACAATTAGTAATACTTCATCCAAATCCAGAGAATCCCGCCAGAGAAGACAGCAGTTAGAATCTAAAATAAAAATTCTACAAGATCAGGTCTTTAAGAACAGAACCTCTGCTCCAGAAAAAAAAATTGCTACTCTTAAGAGCTGATTATAACAAATTATCTGCAGACAGCGCAGCCTCAGACATGCTCAGGCTTAACCAAACATTTTACGATGAAGGAGAAAAGCCCGGGAAAGTTTTAGCCTGGCAAATAAAACAATTGGAAACCCAGAAAGCCATAACTTCAATAATAGATAACAGTGGCAATTCAGTGACAGACCCTCTTGAAATAAATAACGAATTTAGAAAAATCTATGAAAATTTGTATGACTCTCAGGTAGAATATGACTTACAAGTCCAAAATTGGATAAACTGAAATTTCCCACCATATCTGCTGAATTCGTAGAGAAGCTGGAGCCAGACCTAAAAGAGGAGGGAATATGCAAAGCCATTGACAACATGAAAGCAGGCAAAACGGCAGGTCCAGATGGGCTACCACTTGACTTGTGTAAAAAAATTCAAGTCCAAAAGCAATTATTAGAAGTTTTATTAGAAGCATTCCATAGTTGTAGTCTACCAAAATCAATGACAGGGGTCTTAATAACATTCCTGCCAAAACCTGGAAAGCCGACCAACAGATGTGAAAATTTGAGACCAATTAGCTTCTAAAATTCTGACCTAAAGATCTTTTGCAAAATTTTAGCAAGGCGGTTAAAAGAAATTCTACCCAGTATAATACACAGATAAAAATGGTTTTATTCAAGGCCATCAAGGTTTCTATGACGGTAGAAGAGTGCTTAATGTTATTCAAGGTTTGAAAACCCCGATGATAAAGCCCTCCTATCTATAGACGCCGAAAAGGCTTTTGACAAAGTGGAGTGGCCTTACCTCTTTGATATTTTGAAAAGATTTGGATGTGGAAATACATTTATAAAATGGGTTAAGTTGTTGTATTTTAATCCTACAGCAGAAATATTAACATACAAAAATTTGTCGGAACCAATCATAATCAAAAGAGGATGTCGTCAAGGGTGTCCATTGTCACCTCTGTTATTTGTTTTAGCGATCAAACCATTAGCAATAGCTATACGAACAAATGCAGAAATAGCCAGAATAACATTAAGCCACACAGAACTTAAATTAGCCGTATTCGCAGATTACATTATTTTGTTTGTCTCACATCTAAGTAGAACTATTCCTGCGCTGATGGAATTAATAGAGGCATTTAGCGGCATCTCGGGTTATACTATTAACAATACCAAGTCTTCGATTCTGCTGCTTTGGGAGGAGGGGAGGGACAATCCACCAAGGGAGGTTTCCCAGTTTAAAATGGTAGATCAGTTCACATATTTGGGAATAAAAAATCTCATCCAAATTTGATTCAATTACGAAATCCAAGGATGAATCACTGACAAAGGAAATAACTGATTCACTTAATAGATGGACGTCCCTGCCCCTGTCATTGACTGGTAGAATCAATATCATAAAAATGAACACGCTTCCTAAGATATTATATTTATTGCAGAATATACCACTGCACACCCGAGGACATTTTTAAGAAAATGGAAAAGTTATTTACTGGTTTTCTATTGCAAAACAAAAAAGCTAGAATTCGACTATCCTTGCTATATTTGACACATAGTATTGGGGGCTTAAAGTGTCTTAATATAATTTGGTATTGTTGGGCAGTTCAATTAAGTACTATCAAATTTTATTTTACAACAGAGGATGTTCCACAATGGAAAGAAATGGAATCAGACTGTTTGCCCCTGCCTTTGCCCCTTTATCTCTATTCTGACAAATTGCCAAACTTGATAAGAAAGACCACCAACCTAATTGTTAAAAACATGATTAGAGTGTGGCTTGCAGTACACAAATTTACAAGAGAAATTTGCCTTTTATCTCAATATACTCCTATTTGGGGAAATCAGTGCTTTATACCAGGAAGGAAAGACGCTGTATTTAAAATGTGGGCATTGAAGGTATTAGAGAAAATCTAGGACTTAAATCCGCATAGCTCAGATAGCATGGTGTCATTCAAAGAAATTAGATGTAAATACAACATAGATAAAACATATTTCTTCAAATTTCTCCAGCTTAGAAATTATATAAGGGTGAGCCATAAAAATCTTCTAACTCGACCTCCAAAATCTGAGTTAGAAACCATTGTGTCTAAGGATAAGGTAAGGTAAGGGTGCCATATCAAAGTTATATGATTATTTATTGTCTTATTCAATTGAAAATGCAGCTCACAGGCGAGCAGCATGGAAGGAAGATATGGGTATCGACATCTCATTAGAGGACTGGCACTTGGCATGTACTAAGGCTCACACCCAATCAATGAATACTCAAATTAGATTATTGCAGTATAAATGGCTAATGAGAATATATATAACACCAGGCATATTGAATAAATATAATAGGAACATCCCAGATATATGTACAAAATGCACTCAGTTAAAAGGGACATTATTTCATTGCATCTGGCAATGTGATAAGATAAAATCTTTTGGGGAAGAGATTAAAATGGCAATAGAAAAAATTATTTCAAAAAGCATTGCAATGGATCCAACACTTTTTGTTTTAGGACTTTATCCAAAAGGCCATAAATACAACAAAAATGAACAAATATTAATAGATTTGTGTCTTTTACATGCCAAAAGATCCATTGCAATGTTTTGGAAAAAGATCAGCAGGCCAAGTGTTACATACTGGGTGAAGCAAATGCTGCAAACTTTACCTTTGGAGAGAGTGAACTACATAAGAAAAGGAGAGCAGAACAGGTTCAAAAGCATATGGAAACCCTTTAAAGTATTTGTGAACAGCATAGATTTGGCAGATGATAATGAGGAGGAATAACTATTTGGTTTTGTAAACCTTACAACAGGATTATTGATTTAGTTTTAGTAGTAGTATGTGCTACACTGCTTGCAGATGTTTATGGCTGAGAAGTTTTCATAGCTCATGAGTGTTTGTTTTTCTCATCACTTGTACCACAGTAGGTGCCTTCCGAACGTGACACAGGTCTACCTTTTTGTAAAAATCTGGGTTTTTATACCCAGTTTATACAAGTGTTTGTGTGTACACAAGAAAAATACCAATTAATATATTGGGGTTTTTTTTAAAAAAAAAAACAGGAAAGCCGACAACAAATTAAGGAGGAAAGCAGTCGACGGCAACATCAGTGCAGCCTTCAGACCACCTGCCCTTAAACGCGACAGACCACAGTGTCTTCGTGGTCAGTGTGTGTTAGCAGCTCCAGATCCTGTCTGGGGTTGGGTGTACTGAGGAGTGGGTTGATGTTGTGAGATGGCAGCAGTGATTGAGCCTTAGCAGTGGGCTACTGTGGTGAAGAGGAAGCTAATCAGGCTGCCGATCCACGCACATTCCTTCCTTTTCCGACGGTTTTGAACTCTGGTGATTAGAACAAGCTCTCTGAGAGCAACCCAGGCTGCAGTTGCCTAACCTCCACACCAGAAGAGCCAGTTTGTTGGATCAGACTGCTGTCAGAGCTCTGGCACTGGAAGCTGATCTTGAGGGTTCAGGAGAGCATTCCTCCCCTGCCTGGGTTTGATGGAGCTGCTGCAGCTTTACCTCAACAAAATTCAATGGCAAAAGAACTTTGACAGCAAACTTTCACAAGGAGCTTCTCATACCATGAGTTACTTTAATCTGTTTGCCTCCACAACCATTGACGTACTGACACACCACAGAGAAAATCAATAGCTTCCTTGTCTTGCCCGAGGACACTTCAGCTCAGAGGCGGTGAAAGATGGAAAATCAGACCACCCAATTCGAGTTGGAAGGCCACCTGCTGCACCAGCGGGCTCCTCCTCCCTTTTCATGTAGGTCTGAGCAGCCACAAGCTTTGAAAGGTCTTCACATGTTGGCATGACAACAAGCAGAAACAGCATTTAGATGTTGGAGGTTTAAATAAACCATTATCTCACCTCATCAACCTGATGAAGGATGCTATTTCAGTTCCACACTGTCCGTTTTTGTGCCTCTGCTTTGTTTTAGTTCAGAGGTACAAGTGTTTCACGTGAAGTCGACTGTTCTTGGTGTTTTTCCTGTTAACAGCACCTTGGAGAGCTCGATTGATTATTTTTAAAATGGAAAAATATCTGTTCATTTATAATATGTAACGCTTCGATGAAATCCTAATCAGCTGCTGTGCTGTTGTGTGTCTTGAGAAGAAGCAACGCTGGGTAAACCACAGCGGCTGAGGGTTGTGATAACAGCAGACCTGCCTACCGCCAGCAGGGATGACATCATCGTTTTCTTTCGAGCACAGACATCCTCGGATTGGCCTCGGCTAGCTCAGGCTGGAAGCAGCAGGTAGACAAAGGGAGAAAGTGAGGGAGGAGAAGATGGGGTCCAGATGGCCACGGGGGTGTGTGTGTGTGGGGGGGGGGGATGAAAGATAAAAGGACTAGGGGGAGGGGGAGGAGAATAGCACAAAGTGAGACATCATCACCGACAAGAAATAATGAAGTAATGAGGAACAGAACAAACGTATTGTCTGCCATTGTGGCTACAAGAATGTAAACAAAGTGAGCTTCATCTGAAGTGACAATGACATTCAGAGATGAGCTTGATGGCAGTGATGGAGGGAGGGATTAATGAGCTAAAGAGGAGACGTAAAAGGCATGGTGGAGGACACAGATGGTAGATAGGGAGGAGATTGGATGGACAGATAGAGAGAAGGACAGATAAACAAACCGAGGTGAGACAATCGAAATCTGGATCGACAAAGAGGGGAGAGAGCAAGGCCGGCTCAGCTCAGAGTCCCTTCAGATAACGGAGAGGAGCAACGTGACCATCAAGAGGAGAGACACGGAACCGACAAAAGCTGCAGGGGAAACCTGGAAGAAGAACAAAGGAGGTCAAGTAGGAGGTGTAGGGAGAGGTGGGTGCAAAGTGAGGAAGGATGGGAGACAGCAGCAGCAAGGGAGTGGAGACCAGGGGTTATAGGTTAGATGAAGTCACTGACCGAAGCATGTGGAGGGAGGAAACGGACAACTTGCTCCCTCCCTCCATCCACTCCACTCCCTTTCCACTCCCTTCATCTGCCGCTCACAGCTTGCAGCTCCACAGCTGGTATGCCAGAGGCAGTGTCCAACCCAACTGGAGACGCATCAGAACCTGCCGGTCCCAATCAGTTCACTTCAGGCACACAACTCCCCATGAATATGCTCTGCCTCCATATGCACACAGGTCCTGGTTCAGGTACCTGGTCAGACGCTGCCGTAACATCAACTGGCTGCACTGACATGGGATCTGCTGCCTGTTTGTGGCTCAAACAGGAAGATAAGAAGGCAGAGCTGCTGCTCAGGCACATCTGCAGGATAACAGAATACTGAACAAGCGTCTGTGGAGGCGTCCTGCCAGATGACTTCACCATATGTTACTTTACATCCTCAGAAGCAGTCAAACTCCAGCCGCAGCTTGTCTTTACACCCTTTCTCTGATGTTTCCTAGAGATTGATCAACATTGTGCGAACCTTTGAAAGCCTGTTTAACAGCAGGTTTTGCACACTCTTCTTTTCCTCCTTTGTTTAAACTACTGAGCCATGATGGATGAACGACGTTCAATTGTGATTCTGGGCCTGTGGTCCTAATGACAGAACCAGTCTGTTCTCAGCACAGTGACACCCAAAAGTTGTTTGGCTCCAGTTTTCAGTCTTGTCTCTTGCTTTCAGATGCTTTTAAAGATTGTCTTATTCTTATATATTTGATTTAAAGTTGAGGAAAACTTGAATTTCCTTTGAAGCAGTTCTTCTGCTGTGAAAAGCTCATTTGCTGTCATTCAGGGCGTCACTGTGATCTTCTGTGCTCCATCTCCCTGAATATGACCTCCTCTGCAGTCCAAGAGCCTCATGTGAAAGAGGTCATCACATGACGTGACTTGGCCCTTTGTGGTGGTGTGCTGTGTGGCTGGGAGGCAAGTGACCAGGATTGGGAAGCTCTATTACAGTAGGGGTATTGATTCAGGGCAGATTAGGCAGAGCAAGAGCTCAGCTTCCCATCTATTGCAACACTGAACCACCCCCACCCCTTAACCCCCCCCACTCCACCCCACCCACCCTTCCCTGCCCCCACCGTCACTCCCTGCCCCCACCACCCCAGACCCTTTGAGATACTTATTTTACTTTCATTTTTTGCTTCAAATTTAACTCTCCCAGTCACCCTGCATCTGCCGTTTCTCCAGAGCTCTCACCCTCCCTCCCCCCTCCCTCCCTTATTTCTCTGCCCCCTCCTCTCGGACCCCCCCTCCAACTTTTCCCTCACTAAATGAGGTATTCATGTGACCCACCTGCTGTCCGCCGCTTAGCGTTGGCCCCACTAAAGAGCGGCTCTGTGCTCTTGTTGGCCCAAGGAGCCGGCCTGCCTCATTCACAGTTCACACGTCTGCTGCCTCGGCCACTGCGTGCCTAGGGCGCGAACCAAGGAGGAGGCGCGAGGTGGTGGGGTTCAAGTCCAGAAAAGAGGACGGTGGGGGTGAGGCGTGGAGAGGTGGTGGTATCAGTGGGTGGCATCGGAGCTCAGACGGGGTTTTGTCAGGCGTAGGATGCTCCACAAGGTTCCTGGATGCTGGTGCTCTTGGCTAAAGTCGCCATAATGTTTGGCCTGAGGAGTTCAGGTGGAAGCTACGAGAAGATGCGAAGCGAGTACTACCTCGATGTGGAGAACCCTTTCTGTCCTCAGGTCGGTATCAGACAGTGGCCAGATCTTTTTCTTCCACCAGTTGTTTCTTATTCTGGATCAAATCCACTTCTCTTGCAGCTGATTGATCTTTACGGGACTGTTTCCCATCTGGCTTGAACAAATCAGGGTTTTATGTAGCTGCTTCTATGCAGTGCCTGTGTATGTGCGATAGTGTGATGAAAGAGCTTTTGTTGGACTGGATGGCTCGATCTCCGAATGTTCTTTCCAGTGTCTCAATCTCTCATCATTCTTATTGTTTTTTGCTAGTTTCAAAGTCATTGGGCAAGGCTGAATAGATGCTGATTTCAGTCCTTAGGAAAGCAAACCATACAGATGACATGTGACAGATTGGAGGAACCCTTCATGCGCCAATGATTTTTTGGTGTGTGTTTGTGAAGCTATTTGGTTTTTGTGGCCTCGACAAAATTAATTGTCGCAGCACTCACGTCCCCTCCACTTCTCCCTGTCTTCCTCCACAGGTGACCAAACAGATCCACGAGCATGAGCAGGAAAGCGAACTGCGGGAGCAGATGTCGGGCTATAAGCGCATGCGGCGGCAGCACCAGAAGCAGCTGATCGCCCTGGAGAACAAGCTGAAGGCCGAGATGGACGAGCACCGGCTCAAGCTTCAGAAGGAGGTGGAAACGCAGGCCAACAACGCCTACATTGAGCTGGAGAAGCTGGCCAAGCGCCACGC
This sequence comes from Malacoctenus gilli, assembly GCA_032164315.1. Lineage (NCBI taxonomy): Eukaryota > Metazoa > Chordata > Actinopteri > Blenniiformes > Labrisomidae > Malacoctenus > Malacoctenus gilli. Next base: position 5,423 of record JASSRZ010034386.1, on the reverse strand, counting down.
GGTACAAACTGAGAAAGAGGTGGGAATGAGTGCCGGGGGGTTGGGGTGGGGGGGTACAACTATAGGATGAGGTTTCGACTGCCGACGAGTCGAAACGTTCAACAAAAGTCTCAGATCTTCAGCCTGAGTGTCACATATTAGTGCTGAGAGAAGTTTAGTGAGATGTCCTCATGCTGCTGTGACCACTCTTTGACATACCCAATGAAACACAAACACACACACACACACACACACACACACACACACACACACACACACACACAAGAAGTGGGTCACTGAATGTCACGCTCTGAAAAACAAGCTCCATATTTCTGTGATTATCACGCTGCACACTGGAATGGCCAGGAAAAATAATATTTCTGTTTACGTAGACAAGCATGCGCACCTCCAAAGATGCATCGATGCACAAAGACGTGAGTCAGTCCCGCCACTTTGGAGGTATCTCAGCAGCACAGGGGCCATTTAATTAGCTCATACATCAATAGATGCTGCTCTCCCTCAAAAACAGCACCTGAAATTTCCTCCTGAAAGAAATCACCAGGCACAATATCATATCTTTGAGTGATCTTGAATGAATAACCTGTTGTTATTTTATTTGGCATCCCACCAAAACCAGTGTAGATGGCAGAGATATCGTGGTGATAAATGAATAACATCAGACCTTCAGTAAAAAGTCAGCAAAAGCAAATTGTTACTGGATCATATTTCCGTAATATTTGGAGTATGTTATTTAGTATGCCCAAGTATGGACTGTGTAATCTGTTTGGCTTCATTTTGAGTCATTTGTAGCTACTGCATTTATGTTGAAACCTTTTGTTTTGTAAAGTGTATTAACAGGTGAAAATCCCTTCCGACTGACTTAATGTGTTTTTTATTATATTGATTTTAATACTATTCATTACTTGAAAAAGGTGCTTGTAAGTTTAGTTATTTTTTTCAAGTAAACTCGAAAGACTTTAATTTAAATAATAATATTTGACTCAATTTTAAGTGGCACTCTACATGATCACTTTAAATACAATACAATAAATAAATGAGTACTTGAGTACAAATTTTCAATACTTTTGACACTTCTAACCTGTGTGTGTGTGCGTGCGTGTGTGTGTGCGTGCATGCATGGGCGCCCGCCCGCGCATCTGCGTGTGCATGTGCGTGCGCTTGCTTTCTCCCTCGTGTGTCCTCCAGATGAAGACGGCCTTGACGGATGAAAAGAAATTCCAGCAGCAGATCGTGGCGCAGCAAAAGAAGGAGCTCACCACCTTCCTGGATAATCAGAAGAAGCAGTATAAACTCTGCAAGGAGAAGATTAAGGAGGTGCAATGAATTTGAGGGTTTCATCTGAATTCCCCTTTGAACGCCTCACCATGTGTGGCATGCTGCTCGCCACTGAATCAGACTCACACGATCAGTTCCTTCTCAATACCTCCTCAGCACCTCCTCAGTAGCCTTTTGGAGCTTGTGTTGAGTTACTCAGCCTACTTACTTGGTGCTTACACATTTACACACTCCCGTGCAGCGAGGGAATGCTGTGAATCCATCCACAGTGGCTCAGTTGCATTTCTGTTGCTCTGCAGTCTTGGATCAGGGTCCAGAGAGTCGTCCTGTTAGCCGGCACTGTGACGCTCTGTTTTCACTTACAAGATAAGGGACCTAAATTAGGTCAGTGCAGTTTAAAAGTAAACGTCGCTGGCTGCCAGAGATATTTCCCACCAACCAAAGGCTCATGCATATTAGACACCACAGAGAGCAGGGATCAGACACATGTTAAGTGCATCAGTGCAAGTTGTAGATTACCTTCAAAAGCCCATGAAAGAGAAGATGTCATACTGAGGAAAATAAATGCGGCCGGATTTCTTTCCAGCATATTTCTTGTTTGTACTTCAAATTAATGGTCCGCTGGAGTTTGTTTTCGTGCTCTCTCTGAATGAATTGGATGAGGACTAGCAGGAGGAGCTATGCTCCTCTTCATGTTCACATTTAAAAGATCATGTGATAAGCTAAAGAGATGGTTCGATTTTCTTTTCCTGTTTTATTGGACCCTCAAACACAAGTCTCTTCAATCAGAGCCACCACACCAATCAGTGAGCAGGCCCTCAGGAAAAAAGCAAAAAGCTCCATATGATCCAGACATGCATTGGAGTGAGACACACAGGCAGTTCTTATCTACACAGCTGCTGAATGATTGGCTGTTTGCCGTTTACTTGTGACGTCCGGAGATATGATTGGTTGTTTTCACACGCTGGGTCCACCTGTGTGTAAGCTGATTGGCTATTCATGTGGCTATTTAGCTATTTTGTCCAAAGAACCTAACTATTTATTAATTTAATCTTCAATTTATTACCTGATTGTTCAAAATGTGGCTGCACCTCCAAACTCTGCTGAGATGTCATTACCTGCTTTTCAAATTTCCACTGAGCTCTTTGACTAATCATCCCTAAACTCAGAGCTTTTTCACCGCTGTTGTCAAACTGGTAACATCAACTCATGTTTGCTAACTTGCTTTAACTTGTACCTGGCTCAGGAGATGAATGAGGACCACAGTACACCCAAGAAGGAGAAACAGGAGCGTTTGTCCAAGCACAAGGAAAACATGCAACATTCCCAGGCCGAAGAGGAGGCCCACCTCCTGGGCCAGCAGCGCGTCTTCTTCGACCGCAACTGCCGTGCCTTCAAGCGTAAAACGATGATCAAGAGACATGACCTGGAGCAGGAGCAGATTCGAGAGGTGTGCGACAAAATGAGAGGAATCAGACTGTTTCAGGAGGGTTGAAATGTTCGTGTTGAGTCTGTTTGATCACTAATTGTGAGGGAAATGTCTCAGCTAAAATAATTGGTTTGCGGTAAATGGGTTCAACTTGACATGTCCACAAACACTGTGTGCTCAACAATTAGCCCTTTTGTTCTGTAAATTCATCATGGTATTGTTTTTAACTAAAGAGATTATGATGGAGTAAAGCAAGCCAACAATGTCATAAGCCCAAAAGCTCTGAGGGAAGCTGAGAAGTTCCAGAAGCTTTCTGTGGGAAAAAGCCAACAAAGCTCAGAAGCATTTATTTGAAAAACAGGAAGAAATTATTGAACATAAAATGTTTGTTGATTGGGGTTTTTTTCTCAGCAGCTGATTCAGTGAGCATGAAACTTACTAACAGTCTCAAACCTGTCTTCCAGGAACTGAACAAGAAGAAGACCCAGAAGGAGATGGAGCACGCCATGCTGATCCGGCATGACGAGTCCACCCAGGAGCTGGAGCAGCGGCAGCTGAAGACTCTGCAGAAGCTGCGCATGGACTTGATCCGCCTGCAGCATCAGACTGAGCTGGAGAACCAGATTGAATATAACAACAGGCGCGAGCGTGAACTTCACCGCAAGCACGTGCTGGAGCTCCGGCAGCAGCCCAAAAACCTCAAAGTGAGTGCGACTGGTCACTGAGCGTTTTGCCGCAGTGCCATGGTATCACTGCAAAATACGAGTGCTTAAAATGCATGGAGGGTTTGGTTCCATCAATAAAGTTGCATTTGTCTTTGAAAAGACAACAGAGATCCACTTCGCAGATGGTGCAAGCTCTGAGCAACTTCTCCAAGGTTTGGGATGTTTTTGATAAAACACTGTTGCAATATAAATGAAACGAATTAATGTTGAAAAATGGTGTAAGAACATACGGAACGTGTCGGCTCTGAGTTGTTTTCCCTTTCTTGGGTTTCAAAGCTTGGAAATGTGTTTTTTTTGGTGGTGGCTGCATCAAACATTTAAACCTTCAGTAGTGGATATTCACACAGTTCCAAGACAGAGATGAGAACAATCTGCCTTTAAATGGGCTCCTCCACCACTGTACCCTCCGCTAACCATTCTCAATTTCTTTCTCCCCTGTTCCTGGGCACCAGGCGTTGGAGCTGCAGATCAAGAAGCAGTTCCAGGACACATGTAAGGTACAGACAAAGCAGTACAAGGCCCTGCGCCACCACCAGATGGAAGTCACGCCCAAGGCCGAGCACAAGACAGTGCTGAAGGCCCTGAAGGATGAGCAGACACGCAAGCTGGCCATCCTGGCTGAGCAGTATGAGCAGAGCATCAACGAGATGATGGCATCACAGGCGGTGAGGGCCAGCAGGGTTCTACTCCACTGGCAAAACATGCTTCGCTTGCTAAGAGAGAGCCAAGCGTAGTCTGTTTGCATGAAATCCACATGACTTTTCTGCTCCCTGATGCTCACATCCACATGCCCACATTTTCCATTTTCTCCTCCTTGTTCATTCCAACCACCTATCGTCTTGGCTTTCTACCCTGCTGGTACCCTCTCTCCTCCCTCTGTCTTTCTGTACCCCCCCCCCCCCATTGCGGTCCATGCTCGGATGTGTCAGCTGCGTCTGGACGAGGCCCAGGAAGCCGAGTGCCAGGCCCTGAGGCAGCAGCTGCAGCAGGAGATGGAGCTGCTCAATGCCTACCAGAGCAAGATCAAGATGCAGACTGAGGCGCAGCATGAGCGTGAGCAGCAGAAACTGGAGCAGAAAGTGTCGCTGCGCCGGGCTCACCTGGAACAAAAGGTAGCGTGAAGATCCCTTCTCTGTTTTGGTCTGTTTGTCGCCTGTAATGCTCACCAATCACTTACACTGTCTACATGTAGTTCCTGGTTCTTCAGTTTGGTTGTCAAACAACTGGGTGTTCAACTGAGTGTGAAGAAACAACTATTTTGAAACTATCTCAATGATGTTTGTGCGTCGTTTTGCAGACATAAAACTACCAAATAAAAGCAAGAGTTCCCAGGTCATCTTGCATTACCAGTTGTCACCACATGATGGTGTAATTAGTCATTCAATGAGGGTTTTTGCTTAGTGTTTGGTCTTTTAAAGTGCTCATCAACTCTTTCCTCTCTCGTTGTGTAAATACATCCTTGCAGCGTGATTACCACTGAAAATATTTCAACACTATCTGTCAAATCACACATCTGATGATGTAAAAAAACAGATGCCCTGTTATTTTATTTGCTCTCCTTCCTCTCCTGTGGAGGACAGGTTAGACACTAGTGCAATTTGACACTCCCCCCCATTGCGTTGCGTGGTATTACTGCACTGCAGTCGTTATTAATGACTTTTTTTGCACGGGAGGTGCCAGGTGACTAACTTCAGTGTCCCGTGGTGTCCAGAGGCCCAGGTGAAGAGATGCACGCTACTTGGTTAGCCTCATGTCTTCCTGGATTGTGTTGATAAAATAACTAATGCTACAATTTATTGGCTGTGTGTTCATTATTAAAGTCAATGAAACACACTATTGTGAAAACTTGGTGGAATTCAGCGAATCCACCAAAGGTCCAAGTTCACATTTGGATCCATCAACTGGCGGTTCAGCCAGGAAAGGACACACACACACACACACACACACACACACACACACACACACACACACACACACACACACACACACACACA
>JASSRZ010034385.1:0-16564 GCA_032164315.1 Malacoctenus gilli | reverse complement strand
TGTGTGTGTGTGTGTGTGTGTGTGTGTGTGTGTGTGTGTGTGTGTGTGTGTGTGTGTGTGTGTGTGTTCGTGTGTGCGTTCGCTCCCCGTGATGGGCACAAAAGAGCGCAACTTTCCTGTGTGTGTGCGCGCGTCTGCGTGGACGTGCTCTCGCATTAATGAAGCCCATTTCCGCGGCCGCTTTTAATGGCAGCGCGCGCACAGGCGCAGGCAGACAGAGAGGAATTAGTCCCATTTATTGATGTTAAAAGGCTTTGGAGGCTTTAATAAATGGAGATGGAAATAAAGGACGGCCAAACGAAGCGACGGCCGCTTTCATGATGTCCCACGCTTGTTTTGAGACACGCTTAACCTCCTAAAGGACCACCAAGGAGAGTTTCTGGGGTCACCTGCGGTGGTTCGGTGGATTAATTACCCCGCGCCCGTTTGTCAGCGTTCATGCGCCGCGTCTTCATAACTGATGCCGTTCATACCAGGGTTGTCTGGTGGATTTATGTGTCCGTGTGTGTCAGTCCTGCACACATCCGTCACAGCGATTGGAAATGTCACAGAAACGAGCGCGAGCCGACGGCAGCCGGCGATGTTCACGGCCAAAACAGAAATGGCGCTTCGGTTCAGAGTTTGGAACTAAAAATGTCGGTTTAGTCTCGCTTTACGACCTAAAATGCAAACTGTAGTGGACTCTCTTTGCTTTACATGTTTGGTCATCGTCAGGTTTTATTTCTTCTTCTTGCTTTTCAATGTTTGGTCAGTTCTTGCTCGCCCCAAGTGGTCAGCTGTTGAAACTGCGTCACGCTGTCCAAGAAAGGCTGTTTTATTGCCTGAAAGTGAACAAAAGCAAGTTTTTCCACAGTTTCTGAACCATTTTTGTGTCAAAAAACAAACTTAGTTTCTAAATTTTGCAAAAGAAATTTACGTTGATATGAAAATCAAACATTTTATCCAATTTTTCGGGAGTTTACGGCTCAGCAGCTTCACTTCTGATCCCTCACGTGAGTCGAATCTCACTCAGGCTGCAGCGTCGCCGCAGACATCGCATACGTTCCTCCGAATGAGGCCCTGAGTGAAGATTCCTTCGCTTCCTTCAGGACTTGTAAAGCGTATTACTTTTATGCATTTTACGACTCTTTTAATTATCTATACGCTTGATTGCGGCCTCGTTTCCGTCGTTGCGTGATCGGTCGACGCGGGGAGGCTTCCCGTTCTCAGACGCCTCCTAAAAACGAGAGCGCGCCATCGAAAACAGCGCCATAAAATAAAGTTTAAATAGGGTTTATAAAACCCAGGGTGTGATAAACAGAAATGTATGTACAATTCGAAGAACTTTACAACCCCGGCTCCGTTTGCGTGCACTTTTAAAGCGACGCCCCCTTCCAGGAAGTCGTGCAGCAGTCGTCACTTTCCCTCCAGCCGTTTGGTACCAACAGATAACCTCAATGAGGCAAAGCACACGTGTGAATTTCGCTCCTCGCATCAGTTTCATCCTTTGGTGTTAATTATAGCCGCCGTTGGAGAGGAGCTGTTATTGTTGCTTTGTGTGGCTTTGAAATAGAGACCAGATAACGCCAAACCGAGCGGCAGATTAACGGCAGCGACGCGATTTCTCCTTTTAAAAGGAGCGTCTGAAGTGTCGAAGAGAAACCAGCAGGTAGGAACGATCCTCTGAATGGCGAAACTCTTCTTTTTTCTTTCACATCTTATTCTACTTTTCTACTTCCTGATCAAAAGCGGTGAATCACTCGTCGTTTTTTGTCTCTTAAAGTAATAATTAGGGAAAAAAATCAGGGATTCTTTCGTATTTTCCTGGGTTTTTTTCAATTTTTCTCGCTCTTCTCTGAAGTTTTGCTGCTAAAAATGTACGACGAGCAACTTAATTACACAGTGAGATTGATAAAGGCTCGGCGGGTCTCGGATGACAGACAAACTAATTACCCGACACCTCCAATGCTACATTTACGGTGAATATCCGGCACCTAGACCGTCAAACGACACGCCACAGATGGCTCAATTACGCAAATGAGATGAAACGCAGGTCTCGATGGAAATTAAAGAATAAGCGGGGAGGAAACGTACGGCTGAAGCGCGACACTTCGTCGCTTGGGCAGGACTATATTTAGGTTCAAGTGTTTTGAACAATAATCTCCGAGCCGCGTCCTCGGAGGCACCTTGCAAGTCAGAGGTGTGACCTTCTCGCGGACGTGCCGCCGCCGCCGCCGCCTTTCTCGGCTGATTAAACTATTCTCGGAGCTTCGGAGAAGGTAAATAAAACCAGAACAACAGAACGAGTGGGAAAGTTAGATTAGATTCTGCTTGTTGGTTGCAGAAAACCGCATAATGAGCTCTGACGGAGTTTCGAAATGTCATAAATCGACGGGGATTTGAAACGCGCAGCATCTGTGAGAACGTGCCCGTGAATACAGGGTACACGGAGTACACGGAGTGGTTTTTCCTGCACGTGTACTGTATTTTACGCGTCGCGCCCCGCATTGTTTGTTTTAACGACCTGGGACGGCGCAGTCACTCATCCCCGCCATCTGCTGCTCCCGGCCCATCACCCATCTGGTTCCGGCACCGGCACATGAATCATCTACTTGGCTTCCAGACCCAAACTTCACCTCCGACTGTACCGCGCGGCGTGTCAACCTCCACGGTCCAGTGGGCTCGATATCGGGGAGGGGGGGAGGAAAAATGGTGATGCAGAGGTCAACAGCTGTTTTCAGGGTTTAACGCAGCGCTGTTCTCCAGGTAAACGAGCCAAACTAATGAGATAACAGGAAGAAAGGAGGAAAATTAACAGCGCATAAGCCACAGATTCAACCTGGTCAAAATCGTCTTTCCTTTTTTGATTTTTATGAGATAAAATCTTAAATTTATAGTTTTCAAAACTGCATGCATGGGAAGTCAAAACGCACCCCTGTGGTGATGTGTAGTACTGCAACTTTTGGTACTTCAGGTACACTGTGGTCCTTTAAAGATGGACACAGTCTGTAAAGAATACTCCAGGAATACTCCTGTAATTTTAGTGCCAACTTTTGGTTCCTAAAGTCTGTGAAAAGCTGGAAAAAAAATCATTTTTTCGACTCCAAAAGTAAAAGAAACTGAGGCTCACTGGAGGTTTTTTCAACGTTAGGACTCCTTTTGATCCCTGTCGATGGTCGTGGATGACAATCCGTGGGGAAAAAGCCCGATTGAACCACTCAAGTCACAATATTGTCGCTCGATTTGTGTATGTGGAGTTTTTGAAGTCGTGGCCCAACCTGTAGAAGCGACGCTACGAGTCCCCAACCTCCACCCGAGTGGAGCTTTTTTACCGTCGCTCCAGCAAAGCGCTCAAACTATACGAGGGGAATTTAACGCTGCACTCAGAATGTACAACACAAGTGTGGCGCACGGAGACCGAGGAGGAGGGACAACAGCGCGAGAACGGCTCCGTCGGCGCCACCTTGAGAACCAATTACTTCGAGAAAAATGGTTTGTTGAGGAAAAAAAAAAAAAAACACTTCAGGTAGCGTTCAAGAACGCCGCCGTTCACTCACCATTGGCACCTTTCCTAAAAGGCTTCACTGCTTATTGGTTTTATGTTCTGTAACTTTTCCCACACGTGAATCTGGAGAAGAAAACGGCCTGATTGTCGGAAACATAAGAGGGACGGATGTCCTCGGCTCTCGTGTGGCCTCTTACTCTTTTTACGGCAACGAGTGGTGACAAACCTTCATTTTCATTCTTTTATACTCAGTCATTTGGACGATGGGTCAAATATTTGTCCCTTTTAACCTCCTTAATGTCTTTTCTTTCTTCACTTTTCTCGCTACACGTCTCTTCTTTCTTTAATAACGCTCTCTTGGTTTTCTTTCCGTCTTTCAAGGATCAGACCCTCCTGTCTGTCTCGTCTCTCTGTGTCCCTCTTCCGTCTGTTTCTTTCTTCACCTTCTCTCCATGGTCTTGATTGAAGCTCTTAAGGTCTCCTCTGATGCAAGTGAACAAATACCTGAGAACACAAAGGCTTTTATGGCATCAGTCCATCAGTGAAGCTGTGCAGTTTAACGCCACTTCTGTAAACGGAGAACACACAAATGAAAGCCGGCGTCCTTCTTGGGCTTCGTTTTCTGTGTGTTTCATTGTGTGTATGTGTGTGTGTGTGTGTGTGTGTGTGTGTGTGCTTGTGCGTTCGTGTGTGTGTGTGTGTGCTTGTGCGTTCGTGTGTGTGTGTGTGTGTGTGTGTGTGCGTGTGTTTGTTTCTGTGTGTGCATGCGTGCGTGCATATGCGCTTGTGTGTGTTTGTTTCTGTGTGTGTGTGTGTGTGTGTGTGTGTTTCTGTGTTTCCGTGTGTTTCTGTGTGTGTGTTTCTGTGTGTGCTTGTGTTTGTTTCTGTGTGTGTTTCTGTGTGTGTGCATGTGCACGTGCATGTGTGTGGGTGTGTGTGAGTGTTTCTGTGTGTGCGTGTGTTTCTGTGTGTTTCTGTGTGTTTCTGTGTGTGTGCGTGCGTGTGTGTGTGTGTGTGTGTGAGAGAGGGAGAGCTTGGCTGCTATCTCTGCTCGGCCCTGATGACAGGATGCGGCGGTGGGAGGGGCTTCGGCCGGTCACCGGGGGGGACGCTTATCACACTGTAGCAGAAGAGACGCTGAAACACACACAGACGCGCGGACGCCTTCACCTGCAGGCGCGCCAACACACACACACACGGAGGCGTTCAGTGCACAGAAATGGGCGCGAGGGTCACAGGAAGTGCCGCCGCCTCTAACCCTGGCGCCGAAAAGATAAGTCAGTAATTGATTAGTTGCTGGACAGGAAATTTCAGGGCGACAATTTCGGCGCCGGATGAAGATTTGTCATTTATCAAGAAGTAAAATACACACATTTTTCGCGCAGGCATCTCCATGTTGAGGATTTATTTTCTATCAGGAGGAAGTAAATACCTCTGGGTTCGCGCCTGCTGCTCCAACAAGATAAACGTTTCAAAAGGTGCTGAGAAAAGTTGCGCGCTTGAAGTATTTTTATTTGCACTTTACGACATCTTCTCCTCACGTCGACGTCCCTCCGAGAAATCGACAGATTCACGTTCAGGTAAACGAAAGCGAAGCATACGCGAAGAGAAGACCGAGACGAGACGGGTTAACAAGGGAAAAGTTCCAAGAAAAAAATGTTGTTTAAGTCTATAAATACTTCATAAAATAAATAAGCAAGCATGAGTTTAAAAATGTGAGAAAATAGAATAATTTTCCAGGTAGAGAAATAGAGAATTAAAAAACAATCTCAAGAAAATGACACAAGAAGAAAAAGATAAAAATAAAAAGATTTTAAAAAAAGAAAGGTTTGAGTTTGGTTTCAAAAGTGCATTTTTGGTGCGTGACACGAACCTAAACCTTGATTGTCCCTGTTGTGGACCTCTCTCAGTGTCCCCGTTGTGGACCTTTGTCCGCGTCCCCGCCGTGGACCTCCGTCCCCGTCCCTATTGTGGACCTCCTTCCGTGTCGGCGCCCACGCGGCCCCTCGTTCACGGCCGGCCGGGTTTCACCGGAGTCGCTGCAGACCCTGGATCTGCTCCTCCGAGACGCCCAGCAGATCTCACCCGCCTGCCGTCACATTAGCCGGAGCTTCTCTCCTCCCCCTCCTCCTCCTCCTCCTCCTCCTCCTCCTCCTCCTCCTCCTCCTCCTCCTCCTCCTCCTCCTCCTCCCCCCCCTCCCCTCCAAATGACCCCTAACTCCACTCTCTCTCTCCCCGTTATCTGTCCTCTCCATGACTTCCCTCCTCTATTTTTCATCCCTTCTTCGATATTCTCTCCTCTCACCCGTGTCTGGCCTCTTTCCGCTCCTTCTGTCTTCACTCCCCGCTGTCCTCGCCACGCTCCGCGCCTCCTCCTCCTCCTCCTCCTCCTCCTCCTCCCTCCTCTCCATCTTCTCTGAGTGATAGGAGCAAGTCGGAGACATGGCGAGGGGGCGAGAAGACGGCAGAGAAGTCGCTTCATCAACCACAGTCTGATAATTCATCAGCAGCTGTTTAGCGGCTCCTCCTTTGTCTTCATTAGCCGCCGCCGCCGCCGTCGCCGCCGCTTCTTCGCCGCGTTCAGAAGTCGTTAGAAAAGTTATCAAAAAGCTCATAACATTTTGTCCCCTCGTCTCATCCTGGAGACAGAAGTCCTTCGCTCTCCGCCGTCTGATCGCATCGACTTTTATTAAATAATATTGGAGCTACAGGAAATTACGGGCCACATTAAATCCTCCGCGAGGAAGCAGATTTCTGGTGATGTAATAATCTTTACCGAGCAGATATCGAGTGAGAGACGTTAAACAATAGACTTGTGATCGCCGCGTTTTCATTCCGAAAGAGATTGATGGCGTTTGAGGGAAATGAAAATGGATGCAGAGGGCTTTTTTCGCAACCAAACTGTTCCCGCCACGAATTTCTCGGCTGCTTATCGCATCACGCTGACTTTTTAACGTCGGCACTGACGGAGGCTGGAGCGGGCGACGGAGGACGCCTCGGCTCTGCGTTTTCATCCCGTTTGTCGTTGTTTTTCCCCGCAGACAACTACTGGAACGCGGCTTCCTTCACCACGCCGTCGTCCTACTTGCACTTCGCCACCTTCCAGGGCGAGACCAGCGCCGACATCTCCTTCTACTTCAAGACCAGCGCCCCCTACGGCGTCTTCCTGGAGAATCTGGGCAACACCGACTTCATTCGCCTGGAGCTTAAATGTAAGACGCTTTCGAGCGAATCTGCCCGGCGATGACGCTCCAACGTCCGCTTCTTAGTCTGATTCCTTATCGAGGTCTAATCCGGCTGAAACTTGCCGCGCACGCGCTCAGACCGGCCTCGAAACGGACGACGTCGAAGGCGCACACACGCACCGCGAACAGACATTTGCCTTCCTGATTATAGCGAATGCTTTGTGTGATTGCAGGAGAGAGCAATCATTTATTTAAGGTAATTGGTGTGTGCAATAATTATGTCCATTATGAACCTCTGTTTAACCAAATCACGCTTTTTAAGGGAGTGACAAAGCACCACCTCTCTCTCTCTGAACCTCACACACACACACACACACACTCAGACACACACACGCACGCACACACACGCACGCACTGATCGTTCCTCTCTCTCTTTGTCTTTTGCTGCTAAAATATTTTTTGCATGGAAGCATTTAAAGCTTTTAGACGACCTCACAACCTTTTTCTACACACACACACACACACATACACACACACACACACACACACACACACACACACACACAAATTTTATGTACTTCACTGTCCAGTTTGGACAGTCACACATTTAAATCCTCCCACACAGAAACCATTTGCAGTTTTAGATCGACTCTGCTACAAACTTCAACACACACACACACACACACACACACACACACACACACACATACACACACACGCGCGATCCAACAATTTCCTCTGGAGTTAATACAGGTGAAATCTGCGAGTGTTTCTTTACAATCTCTATTTTACAGTCACTTCGTGTTGTTTTCAGCAGTTTCTGCCAAACGTCTGCAAGTTGTTTGACGAGGTTAAATCGCAGTTGTTATCGAGGATGTTTTGATTGCTGAAAATCTCAGCAAACAGTCCAGTAATCGCTCCTCCAGCGCCGCAGCTGGACGGAGACGAGCGGCACGAGCGGCCATCAGATTCGCTTTTCGGCTGTGGTTTTTTTTTGGGGGGGGGGGGTCTTAATTTCTCACCCGCGTCCGTCCGGGACCTTCCCCAAGGGGGAAAAGTTTCGGCGGCACAATGTGATTTGCTTTTTTTTTTTGCCGCGGCGGGGCCGAAGCCCCGGGACGATTAAGCGAATTAGGTCACGGACTTATAGGAAGCGCAGCAGCTTTGCGCTCCCTCACAGTCGTCCTCCAACAAAGCCTCCGACTTTATTCCCCTAAAAACACACATCTGAGGAACCTCTTGTTGCGCGGCCACAATCATCGCTGAACAAACAATATGTTTGTAGTTGTGGTTTTGTTTTTTTTTATTAACTCTCCTCTTTCCCACAAAGTTTGGCGCTCTAATTCCAAGCTGAAAGTTTCCTTGACAAAGCGCCGCCCTAAGCAGAGACTTCAGAGGGCTTTATGGGGCGAAACTTTCTCTTCAGAGCCTCGTTCGCTTCCTCCTCCTCTGGATGAAAATGCGGAGAACGAGTCCACGGACTCCGCTTTTGGGCTCAGTGGTCAAAGCGTCGGACTAAAGACCGTCAGGGGGCCGCTGTGGCCCCGTCGTCTCTCCTGATGAAGTGAGAGTGGCTGAGATGGCGTCTCCTGTTGTAGATGTAGAGTCATAGAAGTGTCAGACTGAAGAGTTCCCAGCGTGGTTCGATTTAAATCCGTCTTTTGAGTAGAAAAGACTGTAAACGTGTAAACCGATTGAAGATCAGAGGCGGCGGTAATGACGGAGGTAAACTTCATTGATAGAAAGACTGAAAAAACAACCGAACGAAAGACAGACTGCGTTTTTGTTTGTTTCATGAGCCAATTTGATTCGCTTCCAAGAACAAAACATGGCGTCAACCTCGTGTATTTCCGTCCGACGACTGTCGTAAAGATTTACATCGCGTTGTAAAACCTTCCCGGTGAAGCCGAAGCGACGGCAGCAGGAGGGAGTCGCGGCGAACGCAGTAAATCAGCAGCGACGCGGCGCTCTTTCTCGGACCGATGATTGACGTGTCAGCCGGCGCATTTCTGGGACGGCGTTCGCGTCGCTTGAATCAAGTCCCCTTTCAGGCACAGCGGAGTCGCTCCGATGACGTCCGGGGCTCCGCGCTGGATCGTGGAGCCGGTCGCTGGCGCGGCGAGGACGTCTATTGATGACTAATTACGTCTTTTTTTCTGAGAATCAAAAGGAGTTTTTCGTCCAAAAGAAGTCGGCGCGCGCTGACCGCCTCCTGCTGGCGCGCTTGGCCCGCCGTGTCGCGACCGAGCGCCAAATGGAGACGGAGTCAACGGAAGAGTCGGGAGCCAAAGTGGCGCTTAGAGCATCCGAGCGAATGGCCTGGTGTCAGCTGCTTTGTGGGTTATTAGCTTCATAAGCCTGATCTGTTCCACCGAGGATCCTTCCTGCTGTCCAGTAAACTTTCTGCACAAAAACCAGCACTAAAATTGCTGCTGTGGGGCTTTAAATCTCTTTAGACTCTCGCACTGTTTGTGCTTGAAGGACCTGCAGCGTCTGTCGGAGTGTTCGGGTTAAAATCCGCGACGTTTTGCATCTATGACGGGTTAAAAAAAACGCATTTTGGGGTCACGGTTTAACGAATGCATGATGTCAGTGGAAAAAGGCCCATTTTGGCGTGACTTAAAGTTCCCCTCGGGGCAGTTAAAACTTTTTGGGGGGGCTTGTTGGAGGCTGGATTGAGGTGAGGGTGTGTTGAAGGTGAAGGGTGAAGCCAGAAACACAAGTTATGGCACTGTAAGTCAATGCGATGTCCCCACAAGACCTGCAAACACCTTGAATGATTGTGTGTGTGTGTCTGTAAGCATGCAAGTGGGACTGTATCTCCGTGTTTGTGTGCCTCGGCATACATTCATGCACGTGTGTGTGTGTGTGTGTGTACGTGTGTTTATCTTTATGCGCATGAGTGCCTGAGTGTGTATGTGAGTGTGCGCGCGCGTGCACGTGTCTCCTGAGGCTTTCAAAATGCCCCCACATCGATTTCCTCTCTCCTCTGCCTCGCTATCATCTTGCATTTTTGCCCCACAGCACACATTTAGACACACAATCACAAAATGACCCGCATGCACACTCACACACATAAACACACACATAATCTCTGCCCTCTCTCTGGTGCAAAAAAAAAAAAAAACCTCTATCTGCTGCAATCCAGTCAGGGCATGAAATGACTAGCATTACGCCGCAGCAGCAGCAGCAGCAGCAGCAAAGCGGCGGCGCCGAGGCAGCAGCTGGGAACGCGTCAACACACACACACACACGGATACACACACAAAAAGACGTTAGTGTGACCTCAGCGGGCTGAAAGTCATCAGGTGAACACTGGGCCTCTTTGAAGCTCCAAGTAAGACGCACTCCAGGAGCAAAGTCATCCAGAAGAGCGCGAGACGGACTCGCCGAAGGTTCCCGAAACGCGCAAACGCCTCACTTCCCGGTGGGTGAAACGCACTCCTCGGAAGCGTTTCACACCCACGGGTCGGAGAGAGTCTCGGTCTGCTGCCGTCCGGTACTTTTCTTCCGGAGACTTCAGCCCGAAGTCCGACGTTATTGACGGTTTATCCCACACAGGAAGTTTGAGCGCAGCTTCGTCAGGCGTCGCTCCGGCTCGTCGAAGTCCAATCTCGCCATCTCCGAAGAGAGAAAAAGCAGCCCGACGTTCCCGATTCCATTCAAGTTTTAATTTCGTCCCCTCGTCGATCTTTATCTCCGTCGAGCGACTCGGGACTTTTTTTTCCGCCGATAAGCACGAGGCGGTTTTGTCGGAGGAGGCCAAAGAAAAGCCGCGCTCGTTCAGAAGGCGTCTGGAATCTTCCTTCGCCTCCCGAGTTTGGCTGGCGCTTGAATGCGGCCCGCCTCCTTCGAGGGGGTCCGGTCAGTTCCAGCCGAGTGAAGAATCACAAGCGGAAAGGCGGAGAACCAAACAACAGACAGCAACGAATTAGGAAGTCCAACAAAACGGCGATGGGAGAGATTAAACTCTGCCAGACAGCCGAAATAAAAGATGAAGGATCGGCGCACGAAGCGCACATGAAAACACACATGCGCCGCCTCGCGAAGACACTTCGCTATTCATCATCATTCGGCGGCGCCGTGCTGACGCATATTTTACAACTTGGCGCTTTTTTTTTCCCGCCTCCATTTCGGAAGATTAATCGCAAAAACAAATCACAGGAATAAATAAAAAGGATCAAATGTGGGTTTACTTCAGGCCAACAAGCCGGAATACGGACGCACACAAAGGCACAATTACATCCACGCGCTTTGGCACTTCCAGCATCCATCACGCCATGCAAATCGCCGAGCCGCGCTCCGTGCTCGCGGGGCGCTTTCGTTTTATTCCCGCCCGCAGACAGGAAGTGGCGAGGCATACATCTTGCTTTGCCGAGTCGCCGAAACGACGCGCAGATTATCCAACACACACGGCGGCGTGACGTTCGGCTCTACTTCGGCTGTCGTGATGTATGCTTGCCTCTTTTTTTCAGCGTTTACAATAACGGATGTGGCTCCGCCCCCCTCCCTCCGCTCCGTGCACACGCGCATCATTAATTCATGCTACTAAAGGCTGTTTCTGTGTACGGTTCAGCGCTCTGACTCTCAGACTGACCTGATGGCGTTCACGCCGCGACCGAGGTCCGAGAAGACGTGAAGGACCCTCAGAAACGAAACGAGGCCGAAGTTTCCAGGGAACGTGATCAAATTTAATGAGATAAAAGTACGACGGGCGCAGAAAAAAAAGCAGCCGTATTGATTCAGACAAACGAGGGGAAGAAAGTTCATTTCCACATTGACTGTTACATAAAATGATCCCCCTTTTAATATCTGGGCCTAATGAAGCCATAATGAACCGGTCCCACTTGGAGCCGTTCATCACGGCGATGGCTGCGAGCATATTGGTGTCACCATCCGCCATATGGAGCCGCTGGATGTATGGCTCCACGCCGCAGTTTTGCCGCCACTGAAACCCGCTTCATTTGTTCCGCTCGCGACACCAAAGTTGTGAAACAAACACCCGGTGAAACAACGATGACCTCCAAGTTGGAGGAGTCGGAGTCGCGACGTGTCGAGTCTCGTTTTTCCGCCTCGTTTTCGGTCGAATTTCAAGTTCCCCGTCCTCGCTCTCGGTGAGGATTCGTCACGGCTCCCTGAGGAAGGTTTCGAAGGCATCAGACAGTGGCCGAAACATCTGGAGTGGACAGGTGGAGGGTCAACAGCTGCATCGTGACAAAATTAGAGAAAGTATCAGTCCACGTTTCATCGTTTCAGGTCCGTTTTCGAGCTCGAGTTCTCGCCAACGTGTCCCGAAGCCGTCACGCACGCGGAACTTCACCTCGATGCGGATGACGACGTTTATTCCGCCCGCGACCCGGTTGTTTTCTCTCACCCGCCTCGTCTCGCGTCCGTGTCGGCGTTTTTTGGGGGTTTTTTTGGACCTGCTTTCTGTTTCCTCTCCCGCTGATCGTCTTTCCGCCCCTCAGCGAAATGACAGAAACCTTTCAGAGATAAATGACGGCTCCGGCGTTGGAAGAATCCAGTGGAAATTGCGGCGATTACAGCTTTTAGTCATGCCAAACCCGGAGTTCCTGGCACCTATCGACGCCCTGCGAGATGAGTCCTGTCCAAAGCTGGGAGCAGCCGTGTATCGCAAAGCTGAAATCCATACGCGCCAAATGAATGGCCTGGAAACAAATGAGCCATTAGATTAGAAAGTGAAAGCAGATTTACCTGCAGACCGAACTGGGACGGACGTACTCCGATCCGTCGTTTGACCCCCCCCCGGAATGTTGAGGTCTGTCCCGCCTCTGTCCGCAGCCCCGCAGGTGGTCTCCTTCTCCTTCGACGTGGGCAACGGGCCCGTGGAGCTGACCGTGCACTCGGCCACGCCGCTCAACGACGACCAGTGGCACCGCGTGATGGCCGAGCGCAACGTCAAGGAGGCCGTCCTCCAGCTGGACCAGACCAACGGGACGTCCCAGCTGGCCCCCGCGCAGGGCCACACGCGCCTGGAGCTCTTCAGCCAGCTCTACGTGGGTAAGACGCGCACACACGCACACACACGTCTCGTGTGATTGACTGACTTGCAGTCGCAGTTTGAACATTTAATATCCGCTCGGTGCAGAAAGGACACTCGGAGGCGTTCGCGGCGTAATTACGTCCTCGCGTGTGGAGCACAAAACAACCCGGCAAACGCGATCCGTGTAAATTTAATTGGATTCGACTGTTAATTAAAAAACTTTGTGTTCTCTGGGTATAATTTGGGCAGCGCCGCCCCTCAGATAGGGACTGGAAACGCCGTGTGATTGTCTCAGAAGTCCGACGTGTCGCGGCTTCACTGGAAATCACAGCGTCCGCTCTTAAAGAGGCTTCAGCGCGGCTTAGCCACGGCTACGGCTAATTACACTAATCCGGCGTCGCACGTGCACGTTTCACGCTGAACGGCGTCCACGCAGATCCTCCGAAAGTCGCGTCAGTAAGCGAGCGCCCGTCGGCGGTCTGAAGGTCTGCTGCTCGTGGAGGTCGTTTCTTTCTTCTCCGGATGAAGACGTTGGCAGAGGACGGAGCGGGCGGAGCCGTGCGGCCGTTCCCTTTAACGACGCATCAATTATCAGACGGAACGAGCCTTTATGAGCACATCGTGTCACTTATTCGCTGATGGCTTCATCTACCTCTCCGCACGACGCCTTTCAAGCTCATCGCACTCTGAAACGGCGGCGGGTTCGTCCGGTCTCTTCTCCCTTCTCTCTCTGCCGTTGGCGCTGAGCTGTCTTTACTCCGCGGACCGAACTTCAGGGCGAGCAGAGTTTTAGGGATTTGCGGATTGAAGGGAAAGTGCTGAGGCGGATCACAGACTTCCTGCTGTTTCATGGAAGACCGAAAAAAGAAAAAAAGGCGTTGTGCCCGAAGGAGACGGTTGCGTATTCCAATCAGGCGTCCCGACGTGATAGCTTTAACCCTCCTGATCCTCTCGCCTAATATAATTTCATCGTCTCATCACTTTTGCGGATTCGAGCGCCACTGGAACGTCCCCACCTCGCCGTGTCCCCGTCTGCCTCTCGGTACGTTTGCGCCCTCATTTCGCCGAACAGAAAAAAAGGGGCCAGAAAGGTTTCTGTCGTCCCCCGACCGGTGGCGCCGAAACCGGGGACGTAACGACTTCCAGATGGCGCCTCGGCCGTCGCCTGATTTGTCTGTGTGTGTGTTCAAACGGCGTCAGAAAAATACGTGAAATAAAAAGCTTGAGAGAGAGAAAGAGGAGAGCAGAGGAAGAGGTGTAGCGACAAGCAGGACGGCGGTGGCGGCGCCGCTTCATATCTGATCTCTAATCCCGGCTTAATCCTGAGTTGAGGATTGCTTTGAGAAGTTACAGCTCGGCGACTGACCCGCCGTGTCCGCAAGAAGTGGGTTCCACTCGGCCTCTGACACCCACCAAAGATCGGCATCTCTTTGTGTTTGATCAAGCGATTTGAGAAGCCCGGCGGCGCCGAGGTTTCCTCCGGACTCGCTTGATCCCCCCACCGCCAACCAACCCCCCCCCCCCCCCACCCCCCGTCGCCTCCTCGCAGGCGTCGAAAAAAGACGTGAACTCTGGCGTGTCGTCCATCCGTCGTCTTCACTGAAATCGGGAGCTCGAAAATCAAGCTGATTCAGACAGACGTGTGGCGAAAGCAGCGTGAACCCCGCAATGGCTGTCAGTCACCCACAAAACACACACACACACACACACACACACACACACACACACACACGGTTACGTGGACGTTCCATCCACGAAGTCAGCACCACGAAGCTCAGCAGGAGGCCTGCAAACGACCGCCGAACTGCCCACGGAGGCCGCCGCCATCCACGTGTCGGCGACCTTTCTCTCTGCCGACTCCGCCGCCGCCGTGTTCTTTCGAGAAAAAAAGACGGCGAGCGCAATCAGTCAGCGCGTCCGTTGGAAACCACCTGTTTCTTTGCGTGCGTGTGCGCTACAATAAGCAGCTGTGTTTTGCTCACCTCGCTCCGGCGTTCATCCGTGCGCCGCGTCTTGTGCTCTTTCTCGATCAATATGCTCCTCATCAAGCATTTGATTGCTTTAGTGTTTACTGCACAGTGGCTCATTTGCTCTAATGGCCTTGAGAGTAAACGTTCCACCATCAGCCTGCTGTCATTTTCCTTCACACTGTTAACTTTTAGCTCCCCACCACACTTCATACATGCGCATAAATCTTCCACACTTTTTACTCATTTAATGCCACCATCTGCTCCTTTGATTCCCCCTCATGATTAATGTGCATTAATATGTTTCTTTTCCATCAATTTTGCATGTTCTCTGTTCTGCGTTCTCTCATGCATGGCCTGTTTTTCCTCCCCGCACGTCGCTCCTTTTTTTCTTTCCCCCCCTCCTTCGCCCTCTCGTCTCGGCGGATCCACGTCTCGCTCGTCGCTCCTTCGCTGCACGTGCGCGACACCTGTCGCAGGGAAGCCCGCCTCGCTCACCTGCCAAGACAGTAGGTAACATTTAATGAGTACAATCAGACGCCTGCGCGACACCGATCGCCGAACAGCTCTGGGGTCTCAAACTTGCGAGTTGGTCCGCTTTTCTTTTCTGATGTTTGTGGTGATCAACCTCCAGGCGGCGTTAATCACGGAAGACGTCGCCGCTCCTGCGTTCTTCCTGCTTTACATGAACGCGCAGGTGTGCTGATGTACAGCCGCTCGACTTTATTTCAAGACACAGTCGTGGGTTTTTTTCTTCCTTCTTCACAAGCGAGCCCATTATCAGCCACAAAGAGAGCGGAAAAAACCAGCAGATATAAAGCACCTGCAGGAAAAAGAGGTCTCTATGATAATACCCCCCCCCCCGCCCCCCCCCCCTTCTGGAAACGCTGGTGGCTTGGCGAAGCTTTTTGAAACGGCGCCTCGGCCCCACGAATCAAAACACCCTCAGAAGCCCCCCCTAAAGTACGTCCCCAATAAAAACAGCGTGCGGTAAACACTGCGCGTTGCATCTTCTCGGTGCAGCGATGAAGCGCACACAGCAGCCGTCTATTAACCCACTTATACAAAGATAATGCCGCATCATTTGCACTGCAGATATGCAGCGCCCTGCTATAAATATGGCAGCGTATTGATCAGCGCCTCGGACTGTACGTCGATTTAACCGCGCGCTGCTCTTTCAATTACTCGCCCGTCTTTACTCGGCAATAACGACGACACAGCCAGGCGCCGGGCGGGGGTCACGGGACCACGTTTGGCACTCTTTTGATGGAGAGTGTGGCGCATGTTGTGTGTTTTTTGTGTGCGTCGGTGCGCCGCATACGTCCCATGAATAAAAAAGCATTTCTTCATTAGTACATCATTACTAGATAACGTCCCCTCGAGGCCCAAACCGCTCAACCATCAATAAACAGACGCAGATCCAGTCGGTGCGCGATTCGCTTTTTTCGTGTCGGTTTTTTTGTGAGTCGTGAATCGATTTGATCGGGAACGAGTGTGGAGACTCACAGGCCTCAGACAGTCAAATATACGACTTCTTATGGGCTCATTTTGAAGCTCTTTTAAGTCATTTTAAGTCGTACTTTTAGGTAAACAAAAGAAAATAGTTCACTTTGATAGAGTGTTTATCATCAGACAAACCCCTGCTGACAGACAAACAGCATGACACGGCCTCTGTGTGTGTGTGTGTGTGCGCGTGTGTGTGTATGTTTGTTTGTCTGCGTATGTGTGTGAGTGCGGGCGTGTGTGTGTGTGTGTGTGTTTCTGTGTATGTGTGTGAGTGTGTGTGTGCGTGTGTGTGTGTTTATGTTTCTGTGTATCTGTGTCTGCGTGTGTGTGTGTGTGTGTGTGTGTGTGTGTGTGTGTGTGTGCGCGCGTCTGTGCCAGAAAAGTGTGCGTTGACAATGTGATAGATTCGATATGTGCA
>JASSRZ010034384.1:0-16577 GCA_032164315.1 Malacoctenus gilli | reverse complement strand
AAAATTTTCTATACACGTTTTATAAAATTTTTCTAAATTTACGTGCAGACAATGTTTCTACAAGGAAAAAATTAGTTATCGAAAGTTTCCTTGGCTGTCATCAATTTTAGGATACGTCAAAAGTTTTCAAATGTTTCATAAACTTTCTTTTAAATCTGAAGTACTTTTCGTGAAGAATTATAAAAAAGTTGTCGAAACTTCGGATTTTTAAAAATGTTTATGAAATATTTGAAAACTTTTGACGTATACTAAAATCGATGACAGTCAAAGAAAATTTAGATATTAGAAACGTTCCAAAAACGTTCGAGGAATGGTCCTTACTCTCTCAATCTGAATTAAGTAAGAATTTGGCTAATTGAATTAGTAACCTTACATTTGTACATTGAATTAGTAATTTCTCCACATTCTACTCAATGAAATAGTAAGTCACCTATTACAAAAGTGAATTAGTAAGAAGAACATACTAATCTATTTAGTAGTTTTACTTACTAATTGAATTGTTCACAAAATTATTTTTGTCATATTATTTAGCTTTTATAGTTTATTATTAACAGATTTTAGAAGATTTTCAAAAATTTCGAAGCATTATTAAGAATTTTCAGTTATTCTATGAGATTTTAATGGATTTTGTCAAATTTTGAAGTCTCTCATGAAATTTTATTAAGGAATTTTAAAATAATTTTTTGATTTTCAAAAGATTTCATGGAAGTTTAAGAAATTTCATAAGATTTTTAGGAATTTTAGAGGTTTTGACAAATTTGTAAGGGATTTTGACGAACTTTAATTATTTTTTGATTTTAAAGTTCATGATGGAATTTTAAGGAATTTAAAAAGATTCTTATGAGTTTTATAAGATTTTGTGAAATTTTAAGAGATCTAAAAATTTTTAAGATATTTCAATGAGCAGTGTTATTAATTCATTTAGTAGGGAGTCACTGATTCATTTAGTAGGTCCTTGTTACTAATGGAATTAGTAATTTGTTTACTAATGTATAGTAAACGACTTCGCACCATTTGAATTAGTAAGAAACTACTATTAATTAGTAAAATCTAACTAATTCAGATTGAGAGAGTATGTCAGATGTCCGAAAGACTTTTCAAAACGTCCTTAGAATGTTTTTAGAACACCGGACGTTCATAATATCGTTTGCCCATTGGTAACCAGATAACTCTAATTTTCAATTGTACGAATTTGCATTTGCCGTATTTTTCATTTATACGAATTATTATTCAACATAATTTTCATATAATTTTATATTATATTTTATATTTTCATCTCAAGACTTTAAAAAGTTTTGTTTTCTCCTTTTTTTTTTTACCATGTTCACGTCCATACGAAATATAAGATATCAAGTTGAAACTTTGGGAGATTAATTCCAAGGCACTGAGAAACGTCTATAAACATCTAAATATTTGTAATAACAAAAAAAAATTTCGAAAAAAATTTTTTGGAAATATTGTTTGGTAATTATAAACAATTAGATGTTTTAAACTTTCTCAGTGTCTTCAATTTAATCTCCCGAAGTTTCAATTTCATATCTTATTTTATGTAGCCGTGAATATTGCGAAAAAAAAGGAGAAAACATTTTTTTGAGACTAAGAAAACATGCACTTAAGGGCAGATGGTAAACTATGACGTCACTATTTACCGCGACCGTACCGTATATATTTTTTCCAGTTTCTTATTTTTAAATTAAAGAAGATATCACGCTGAAATTTTTGGAAATCACAGAAAATAGATATGAGTGTACATCGTTCTTCCAATTAAAGTTTGTATGTTGTTTGCATATTGCAGTTTTAATTAATTTTTAACTTTTTAATGTAAGTGGGAACAGGGTTTTAGTGCCCTGACTAATAACGAAACGAGGGCACTAAAACCCTGTTGTCACTTACATTACAAATTTTTCAATTAATTAAAGTTGCAATATTTAACCAAAATACAAACCTCAATGAGAAGAACGACATGCACTGATATATTTTCTGTCATCTCCAAAAATTCCAGCAAGATAACTTCTTTAGTTTAAAAATTAGAAACTGGAAAAAATATATATGGCACGGTCGATAAATAGTGACGTCATAGTTTACCATTTTCCCTTAAATCCTTCGAAATTCCTTATAATATGTTGAAATATCTTTGAAACTGTTTGCGAATTTCTTATACAGTTTTTAAATACTTTTTCAATCTATTTTTTAGCCTTATATTCCTTGCAATATTTTCAATTATTTTTAGATCCTTTAAAAAAGTTTTAAATCCTTTAGGATCCATCGCCATTGCCTGAAATCATTAAAAATCTTTTCAAACGTTTGAAAAATATTGAAATTCTTAAAATGACACTTACAATGTCATGAAATCTCTTGAAAACTCTTAAAGATTTAAGTTTACATTTTATAATGAAGTTTAATCCTTAGCTGCCACACTTCACCCGAATAACATAGCTGCCACACTGGGGCGTTTCGTACCCCGCCAATAAAAATTTTTATTGCGAAGCGGCTTTTGACATTTTCGACTTAAAAAAATTTTCTGATAATTGTTAAGAGTTGTTTTAGAAGACAGTGTGGGTTCATTTCTGAAAAAATAATATTTAGTATTAATAAAATTGTTGAATGTAAAAAATGGGAAAAAAGATCATTTTCCCTAAAAAAATCATTACTATTCCATTTTTTCATATTAAAACCTAAAAATTGAATGGGTTACTGTTGTCGGAGTTGAAAAAAACGGTATTTATTTATTATTTATTCACTTATTTTTTATTTTGTATCTTCCAACAAGCGGTAGATGGCACCATAAGTTGTTAGTTAGTCAATGGCGCAGCGAGCCAAAAGCGAGCAGAGTTTCCTCTCTATAGGACAGAACGTAGTCAGCTTCCGAAGGAAGAAGTAGTCTTGCAACATCGAATAAAAGACATCGATGTTTGACATCGATGTAGCATAGAAAGAAACCATCGATGTTTTTGATATATCGGATCATTTTTAAGAAACATCGATGCATCGACAAAAAAAAACCTTGATGATTTAACATTTGACGAAAACCTTTGGAATCCATTAAAATACGTTAAAGTTTCTTAAAATTCCTCGATACCTCTTGAAATCCTTTAACTTTTCGCAAAAATCTTCAAAATCATAAATCTCTTGAAATCCCTTAAAATTTTACGACAATCTTCGAAATCCTTTAGTATTCTAAAATAATCTTTTGAAAAACATAAAAATCTTTTGAAATCCCTCAATAAAATCAATAAAATCTCTTGAAATCCGATCAAATTCCTGAAAATCCCAGTAACTTCTTGAAATTCTTAAAAATTTTACGATAACATTTAAAATCCCTTTATTATATCCTTTAAAATCCATTAAAATTAATAGAAATCTCATGAAATTCCATGAAATCCTTAAAAATTCAATAAAATATTTTAAATGTCAGAAAATACATTAAAATTATTAGAAATCTCATTAAAGTCCATGAAATCCTTAAAATTCTATAAAATCTTTTAAAAATCAGAAAACTCCTTAAAATTATTATAAATCTCAAAATATCATAAAATTATTAAGAATGCCATAAAATATTTTTTAAATAATTAAAGTCTCTCGAATTCATTCAAAATTCCTGGAAGTTTTATGACATCATTTAAAATTCTTTAATGTCCCTTAAAATTCTCTGAAACCTTTTGAAATCTCTTAAAATTCGTGACAACCTCTTAAAATTCCAAGAAACTTCTTGAAGTTCTTTAAATTCTACGATAATATTTCAAGTCCCTTTATATCCTTTAAAATTGATAATAATTTTTAGAAATCTCACAAATACATTGTTGTTGTTGCAAATTCCTGAAAATCTCTTGAAATTCTAGGAAACCTTTTGAAATCCCTTAAAATTTCACGAAAACCTCGAAATCCCTTAAAATTCGTTAAAATCTCTTAAAATTCCCAGTAACTTCTTGAAATTCTTTAAAATTCTACGATAACATTTAAAATCCCTTTATATCTTTTAAAATCCATTAAAATTAATAGAAATCTCATGAAATTCCATGAAATCCTTAAAAATTCTATAAAATCTTTTAAATGTCAGAAAAACCCCTGAAATTCCTTAAAATTATTAGAAATCTCATAAAATTTCATAAAATCTTTTAAAAATCATTAAAATCTCTTGATTCTCTTAAAATTCCTATAGAAATTTGATGACAACATTTAAAATCCTTCTAAAACCTTTAAAATTGTTCAGAAACCTTTTGAAATCTCTTTACATTCCTCGAAATTCCACGACAAGTTTTAAAATTCCTTAAAATCTTCCAGAAACCCTTTGAAATCCCTTGAAAATTTCAAGAAAACCTTCAATATCGCTTAAAATTCGTAGCAATCCCTAAAAATTTGTGAAAATCTCTTAAAATTGCCAAAAACTTATTGAAATTCTTTAAGATTCTACGATGACTATTAAAACATCTTTGTATCCTTTGAAATCCATTAAAATTATTATAAATCTCATCAAATTCCATGAAATCCTTAAAAATTCCATAAAATCTTTTAAAAACCAGAAAAGTTTCTTGAAATCCCTTAAAATTATTAGAAATGTCATAAAATTCCACAAAATCTTTTAAAAATAATTAAAATTTCTTGAGTTCTCTTAAAATTCGTTGAAATCTTTTAAAATTCTTTAAAATTTCAAAAAATTTAAAATTTCTTAGAATTCTTAAAAATCTCTTAAAATTTTGATGAATTCTTTTAAAATTCCGCCAAGTGTACTGAAATACCTCAAAATTCTACGAAACCTTTAATAATGCTAAAAATTTGAATCATCGAAATTCCGCTGATTCAGATTAAGAGACTGATTGGCTTTTGAATGACTTGAAGTTGTAAGATGTATGTAAATCTTTTTTTTCTTGTGTTATGTAATTGACTAATTTGACAATTTTTTAACCATCGGAATAAAGAAAACATCGACGTTTGAATCGATGGATCGAAAGTAAAACATCGATGCAAAAACATCGATCATCGCAAGGAAAATATCGATAGTTCCGATGGTTCCGTATCGATGTTGCAACATTAGGAAGAAGGTCGATCAGCAGCCTTTGTGGAAAGTTCGTACACGAGTACGCGCAATGTACTTAATTTCTAATAAATTTGTTATTGTTAAATAAATCCACTTATTTACCACTGCCACATAATAGGGGAGTAGGCCGCTCATTAATATTCAGTATTTAGACTGGATTTAGACCTAGATTTAGACAGTATTTAGACCTACAATTTCTTCAAAAATACTTAAATTGTACTTGATTTTGGCTAGGGTCAAATTAACGCCAGTGTGGCAGCTAAGGCTTAAATTGGATTAGATTTCGGCTGAGGTCAAATCGACCCCAGTGTGGTAGCTAAGTGTTAAGATAAAGTTTAAATATTCTAAAGTGTCTCTTTTTCCACAGGTTACAAATTGGACTTCAAAAATGAATCCTGAAGCGCCGATTGACCTAATTTCTTCACTTTACGTGGGGAATCTTCATTTGGACATCACAGAGGCGATGCTTTTTGATTTATTCTCTTATGCTGGATTTGTGCATTCGATTCAGCTCGGTCGTGATATGGTCACTGGACTCTCGCGAGGTTACGCTTATGTCAACTTTTATCAGCCTGCCGATGCTGAACGTGCTTTAGATGAGTTGAACATGTTTCTGATAAAGGGCCAACCGATCTGCGTAATGTCGTCCAATCGTGTTCCTTCTCTTGAGAAATGTGGAGTTGATAAGATTTTTGTAGTTATAAACGTCGACAAAAGTATTGAAAATAAAGCTTTGTACGATAGGTTATCGGCCTTCGGAAATATATTAAGTTGTAAAGTCGCCCAGGATGAAAATGGCGCGTCTAAGGGTTATGGTTTCGTACATTTTGAAACCGAAGAAGTAGCAAATAAGATCATTGATAAGGTAAATGGCATGTTACTCAGAGGCAAAAGAATATACTTTGCCAAAACCGTTCCCGACAAGGATCGCGAAAAGCGACAGATCCGTGCTAAACCTCAATGTTTCTCAATACCAAATCAAGTGCGACTAAATGTTCAGACCGGAAGCTCTGGATTCGCCAATAAGGATTATACCAATGATACCGAAGCAGCAACTCGTGTTCAGTTACCCCCGATAAAACTCGAGCGATTCCCTCTGCAACCGCAAATAAATATTCGAATGATGAACGACCTGTGGAAGGAGTTTGTGTCTGATATGCCGAAGTATGTAAACTATATGTACATGTACAGTGATCCACGGCAAGACAATAATTTATTATGTGAATTTTATCGTTGGATATTGAGAAAAAATTTGACGACATTTTTGTAACTGATTTTGTTAATTCTTAAATTGTAGATGTAAAATGTATATATGTATATAAAGTGTATATGCATAGATGAATATAAAATAAACTTAATATGTAATTTGCAATTTATTTTTTGTTTGTTTATAATTCCTTTTCAAACCTTTTTAAAAATATATCCTCACAATGTTCATTCAAAATTTCTCTCAACAATTTTTTTTTAATATTGCTCCAAAATTTTTTTTTTAATTTTGAATAGAAATTTTGAAAAAAAAAAAAAAAGAAAATATTCAGGTATTTGAAATTTTTGAGAATTTAATTTTTCGGGAATTGCAATTTCCTGAAAATATAAAATACCCGAATTTCGCGAATTTGATAATTTTCTATTTTTATTAATAAATATTTTCGGTAATATTATTTTTATTCAGGAACTCGAAATTTCGGAAATTTGCATTTTGTGGGATTTGGAATTTTCGGGAATTATTTTTTCGGGATTTTTTTCACATTCGGAATATTGGTTTATCGACAAAAAAATTTTTTTCCGATATGAAGGTGTAAAAAGGAAAACAAAATATTCGCTCCCGTGTTGGTTTCCTCGTTCCTTAAAATTTCACGAAAACCATCGAAATCTGTTAAATCCTGGAATAAAATTTCCTGACAAACTTTAAAATCCTTCAAATCCCATAAAATATTTTAAAAGTCATAAAAACCTCTTGAAATTCATGAAAATTCGTGGAAACCTCTTAAAATTCCCAAAAACTTTTTGAAATTCTACGATAATATTTAAAATCCCTTTATATCCTTTAAAATCCATTAAAATTACAGATTAAATTAAACATTATAATGAGTGAGAATGAGTGAAAAGTCGGGAAAATTTTCAATAATTCCATTGACAGATACTGAAAATTTCCGTCACTTTTCGCTCATTTCCAGCAAATTTTTTACTGTTTGAAATCGTGAGAAAAGAGTCATAGAGAATCAGTGTTATTTGATTGTGATAGTTTTCTTATTCTCTAAACTTGAATCACTGATTATATAATTCACTAATTTTCTTAAATAAGTATTCAAATAAAAACAAAACATTCCAAGAGAAATAACATTAATTTAATGAATACAAAAAAAATTCGAGAGGATACAAAAGAATTTGATGACTTTCAGAAGAATTCAGAATGAGTTTTAAAATATTCATAAGAAATACAAAAAAAATTGAAAGCATTCACAAGAATTCAAAATAAATTTAGAAGTTTTAAATATGAATTCCCAAGCAAGTAGAATATTTATTTATTATGATTATTATTAGAGTGAAAGCAGAGCCCAGAGACTGGTAAAATCCACTCAATTTAATACGACGGCTCCTATCCGAGTATAACCGAACAAATCCGAAATTTTCCGAATCATTCCGGACTTTTTATCCGAACCAAAAAGTTTCATTCCGATCAAATCCAAAAGAAGTTTTCAATCCGAATTAATCCAAGGCCAATTCAAAATCAATCCGAACTTTTCATCCAAATGAATCTGAATGAATCCGGTCCATCTGAATTAATCAGAATTAATCCGAACTTTCAATCCTAATGAATTCGGTCAATCCGAATTTTCAATCCGAATTAATCCGGTCTATCCAAATCAATCCGATTTATTTCGAAAAACTCGGATTCATTCGGATTGACCGGATTTATTCAGATTGAAAGTTCGGATTAATTCTGATTGAGGCCGAGGTCCATTCAAAATCAATCAGAACTTTTAATCCGAATGAATCCGGTCAATCCGAATTAATCAGAATTAATCCGAATGATTCCGGTCAATCCGAAATTTCAATCCTAATGAATCCGGTCAATCCGAATTTTCAATCCGAATGAATCCGTTCTATCCGAATCAATCCGATTGATTCCGAAAAATTCGGATAAATTCGGATTCATTTGAAATTTGAAAGTTCGGATTAATTGTGATTAATTTGGATTGACCGTATTCATTCGGATTGATTTTGAATGGGCCTCGGATTAATTCGAATTGAAAACTTCCTTCGGATTGGATCGGAATGAAACTGTCTGTTTCGGATACAAATTTCGGAATGATTCGGAAAATTTCGAATTGGTTCGGAAAGAATTTCAATCTGAAATTTTCGCCATGGTAGATTTCCGACCTCCTTCTTATCTACACATATATTATAATTTACTTAAAAACTTCGAACAATGATTCACTTTAATTTTATATGTTTAATCTGCAACTCGTAATTGCATAATTTAAAACCTACTCGAGAAATGCTCTCAAAATCCGTTCTTAATTTACTATTTCAAAGAAGCATTGTTTTCACAATTCCCACTCGAGTTCAAATTGCCGGCCATGAATTCAGCTTTTGCCTTCTAAACGGACTCTTTCCTAGCTATTTTCTTTTCGATTCTATTCGGGAAAAGAAGGAGGCACCTGGTCCGTTGCCTTGAAGGAGTTACCTTAACTTAAGCACACTTAAGTCGATGCCATAAGAAAATGACGAATGCCAATTAGCATATGAAAAGCCCCTGGCTCTCGGACCGGGCTTGGTTCCGGCATCGCCTTCCAAGCGCTTGGCAGGGCGATCACGTTTTTGAATATTAAGGGCAGGATTACACCGAGAGCTTAACGCGCGAAATTTAGTCCGTCGCGCCTTCGGAAAAATCACCCTTAAGACCCAACCCCGTCAGCTTCAGAATCGAGAGAGTCTCCTATTTCCGCTTCACCCGCCCGCGCCGCTTTCTTCTTCAAAAGATATACTCTTTGTCAGCGAAGCCATACTTCTTCTCCCACCAAGATGATCAATCTTCAATTATTACATCTTTACATCTCATCTAAGGCTAGCTGATTAATGAATCCAACTCTCCATCTTTGATGCACTTTATTATATATACTTCAGCATTATACCCTCAGAGAAAATATATTCATATAATATATCTTCATTATTCACTTTAATATTAGTAAAATATTATTTATTCACATTCATTGTATAAATTTATAATTATAGACAAATGTTTTTTAATAAAATACACTCTGATTTTATTAATTTTATTAAAAAATTTAAATAATACTATTTCGTGGATATTTTTCAGCTTACTTTTCCAACCCTATATTCGCAACTATTTTTTTAACCTCCTTTGCCAATTATATTTTACAGCAGCTTTTCTATCCAAACAACTTTTCTACCTACTTTTCAAACCTCTTTTTCAATCCAACTTTCCATCCACTTGTACTGATCATATTTTCCAACAACTTTGCTAACTATATTTTCCAACCTTTTTTCCAAACCGCTTTTTTTTGCATTCACTTTTCCAAACAGTTTATCCTATCCACTTTTCTAACTCCCCCTGCCCAAACATATTTTCCAACCTTCTTTTTCAAACCGTTTTTCCACCCAGTTTTCCAATCTCTTATATTCATCATACTTTCCAATCTCTTTTTCTGACCCCTTCTACCTATAGTATTTTCCAATCTCATTTTTCAAGTCTCTTTTCCAACCCTCACTTCCAACCTCCTTTTTCACACCCCCTTTACGCAACCATTTTTCCAATTCCTTCTTTCCATAAACATTTCTAACTTCATATTCCAAAAGCTTCCACCTATCATTCATTCTGACCTCATTTTCCGAAACAATTTTCCCACCCATTTTTCCAATCATCTTATCCAACCTTCTTTTCCAAACCGTTTTTGCCATTCACTTTTTCGACCCCTTTTACATATCTATTCTTCCAATCACATTTATTCATCAATCTTTCCAACTTTTTATTTCAAAACCTTCTACCAATCCACTTTTCCGACCTCCTTTTTCCACCTCCTTTTCCAATCCACTAATCCAACCCCCTTTATCCAAACCTCTATGCATAATTATTTTCTAACCGTCTTTTCCGAACCATTTTCCCATATAGTTTTCCAACCTACTCTGCCAAGCTTGCTTTCTAACTATTGATTCCAAACAGCTTTTCCAACCTACTTTTCCGTTTTTTCCCATTCATGATACTTTTCAACCTCCTTTTCCACCCTGCTTTATCTATCGTCTTTTTCAACCTCTTTCTTAGAATCTCTCCATTTTCCATTTTTTTCCATTGATGACACTTTTCAATCTCCTTTTTCATCCCCCTTTATCTATCCTCTTTTCCAACCTCTTTCTTAGAATCTCTCTTTTCCTACACACGTTTCCAATTCTACTTTTCATACTCCATTTGCGCCCCAATTCCTTCAATCGCCTCTATCCGGAAACCTTTCTAACTATTTATTCCAAAACCTTCTAGCTATATTTTCCAACCTCCTTTTTCCACCAACTTTTCCAATTCAATTTTCCAATATTCATTTCCAAACCGTATTCCCATCCAATTTTCTAATCCCTACATACCCATCCTTCCAATCCCATCTATCCATCAACATTTCCAACTCCCTATTCCAAAACCATCTACCAATCCACTTTTCCGACCTCCTTTTTCCACCTCCTTTTCCCATCCACTAATTCAACCCCCTTTTTCCATACCCATATGCTTCATTATTTTCTAATCTTCTTTTTCAAACCGTATTCACATATAGTTTTCCAACCTACTTTGCCGAGCTTGCTTTCTAACTATCGATTCCAAACAGCTTTTCCAACCTACTTTTCCATTTTTTTCCATTCATGATACTTTTCAACCTCCTTTTCTACCCCCCTTTATCTATCGTCTTTTCCGACCTCTTTCTTAGAATCAGGGACCTGGTACGAAAGTTTTACTCCGGTTTAATTTTCCTCCTTAAAAGTCCTAAATTTGTCAAGGGACAGTATATGACCCACAGGTACGGCTGTAAATGTTCGTACGAAAGTTTAGAATCAGAGTAGGATTTTTAGTATAGCCTAGCTATAAAATTTCAGGCTTTACTTAAATGGAGGTGCTCTTTTAGGGTTTTGTTTAAGAGTTTACCTGTTGGTAGAACACAATAATTTTACTCCAGTGAAATTTTAAAAATGAAGTTAGCTGTTTTCGTCCTAAAGGTTTTAAAATATGTTGACTGAATCATATTTTCTACTCGGAGTGGAAATTATTTTCTGCCGTGGAGTTTCGACTCATACCTGAGTTGAAATTATTTCTGCTTTTTCGTACCGGAGCTAAAGGTTTTAACTCCAGAATGAAAAATCTTAAGATTTTGACGAAAACAAAAATTTTTAAATAATAAATGCAATTATACGAATGTTATTAATCTTTAATATCTTATCAATATTTTTTAAACATTTCAAATATTTATATATAAACAATATAATCCAGTTCTTATAAATAATCTTATGATAATAGCTACTTAGTTACTACCTAATTCTCAAAACCACCATTTTTGTACATTTTATTTCTTGATAATTTAAATCCGGAATAAAAAATCTTAGAGCCTTGAAAAAAATTAAAATTTTCTATAATTACGAAAAATATAATAATAAATGAAGGGTGGCATGTCATAAGGGATTAACCCACATTTTTCCGAAAAATTTTTCTATTTTCTAGAAAATTCTTAATAATTCAAATATATATCCTCACCAAAGGATTTGTTTATAACTTGTTTTTTCGACATTCCCTTAAAAAAAACGAAATTTCACAAGGGTATAACCCACAATCGATGGGTTGATCCCTCAATGACTAGCGCGCATTCTCAACAGTGCAAAGTGAAGCAATCGATCGATTTGAAATTATTGACGCGTACGTCGAGAGGTCTTTATGAATAGTTATTGCATTAAATTTTAATTAGAGTTTAATTAATTAATTAATATTTTATTAATTTGTAATTAATGTATATTAATAAATTTAATACAATTTCATTAGATTTTTATTGACGCGTATGTCGAAAAATCTTTGTGAATAGTTGTTTCCTTTAATTTTAATTAAACTTTAATTAAGTAATATTCCATTAATTTTCAATGAACTGAAATGGTGTCTTTCATGCCCCAGTTTAAAAAAGAATAAAGTACGAACGTAATAAAAATTGATCCTGTATAATATAGTTTAAAAATAAATACATATTTAAACTATGTCGTTCCGAAAAAATTTTACTACTCACAGGTCTTTAACGTGTTGCGGGCATATTTTTAAAAAATCTAAGATTTCAAAATACTTAATTTTAGTCTATTTAGAGTTGATTTAGCTTCTAAATACTATATATATTATTTTTATTATAGTTGTAAATTGTATTAAAAGATTCACTAGTTTAGAAAAAATGGAATTGTAAGGAATATCAAGTAATTTGATATGTTATCAATATATTCTAAACATTTCGAATATTTACACATAAACAATATAATCATCAAGTTCTTATAAATAATCTTATGATAATAGATACTTAGTTACTACCTAATTCTCAAAAACCACCATTCTTTTACATTTTAATTCTGGATTATCGTCAGAGTCGCCTTTATCAAAAATATCGCTATTACAACGAATAAGTAAAATAGCATCTAATAAATCGGCCTTTAAATTACCGCGCAAAGTCGAAAATATATAGCGCATACCTGAAAATAGTCTCTCGACACTGACTTGTGTTGCTGGGGTGGCAAGTACAATCATGGCTAGCTCATATAATTCTGGCCAAGTGTGCTTCTTATCGCACCAATAAGCTAGGACATCGCAATTCACTGGCTGAGGTTCTTGCTCTTGAAAATTTTTCAGCTGGAGTCTTAGGTCATCTGCCTGGGCATAATTGCTGGAAAGATTTTTTTTTTTTTTGAAATTTCTGCGCTATACGTCTAGCAATTTCAGCTGCTGCAGAATTGTCGATATCCTTTAGTTTTTCTTTTTGAGTGTCAGAATTATTTTCTTTTTCCTTGCTTCCCTTCTCCGAAACAAGCCGATTATATAAAATTTGCAAATGATGAGCTGCTTTCACCTCATCTCCACCTTCCAGAAGAATAGACAATCGCGGGTCCAAATACATTGCTGCCTGCAATATCTCATTTTCAATAATTGTCTTTTCCCTTGCTAACATTTTGGAGTAAATGGTTTCAGCTAGAGGAGAATTGATTTTCTGAGTGTCTATTTTACACTTCTCCCAAATTATGTACAAATCAGACATCAACAGTGACTCTTCTTGTAGTAGCTTTGTTGCTATTTTTGCTGGCATCAATGATTTTACGTATAATTCTACCTGATCCCACTCAAAATCTGAAAGATTGTATTTTTGAATTAAATAACCGTATGCCCTGAAAATTAATAAGACAATAAGCATATCAATTGTTGAATGCCATCTTGTCTCAACATCCAATACGGGTTTCGGCATATTTTTTGTTATTCCCGAAGCTTGTGCAATGCAACGTACTTTTCTCAGTACACTTTCGACTCTAAAGTGTACTGCAGCTTTTCGAGCTTTATCTATGAGGGGTTTGTAGTTATTAATGCTATCATTGACAACCAGCTGAAGTGTATGGGCCGCACAACGAATCCCTTTCACTGTTAGTTCAGCTGAACGTAAATGACAATTGTCCAACAAGGCTGTTGTTTCCTCTTCTGTATATAAATCTTTTTTTTGCTCTTCATCGGCAACATTATTTTTAATCATATCCTCATCGTCCTCAAGCATGTCATCATTTATACGTAAATTAATTGATTCGTCGTCACTATCTTCTTGAATCTCCACGATATTTAAATTTACCTCTTCAGGTTTTCTGAAATTTTTTTCGCAGTAGAGTTCTGCTCCTGCTTCAGAAATGTTTTCTGTTTCAGTATCATTTTTTTTATTATCCCCTTGGGATTCTTTTATCAGACGACATAATTTTACCATGTTCGATGCGTTATCGGACGTAAATGAATATATTTTATTGATATTTATATCATATGCTGTCAAAATAGACTTAATTTCCCCTAAAAGTGACATGCTTGTATGACGTTCCATCAATTCTTTTACTGCTAAAGTTCTTAGAGTTAATCTATGGTTTTGTATAAATTGAGTGTTTATACCCATGAATGATCGACCATGACGTGTTGCAAGATCGACCTTAATACTTAAATGTTTTCCCTAGAAAAAAAAAACATACAATGTGAGCCCATGCATAATAAACATATATAAGATTCGATGTTTTATGCAAGTTTCGTCATTTTGTATTTTACAAACAAATACTTAATTTTATTTCTTCCTTGATGCATTGTCGAATTTCGTTTGCTTCTTGTATGACTAATTTTCGGGTGTTTTCTACATTTATGGTAATTTGGTCATCTTTCGGAAGTGCTTGAAGAATACGATCCACAATTTTGCGAAATCCTCCAGCATTCATTAAATCTAAAGGTTTGCCATTAATAGTCACCAATTCTATACAGGCCATCTCTAATTTGCGAGCGGTCAGTTGAACATTGTTAATCGAGTACTTTCTTAATTGCTTCGATATTTGTTCAGCTTTTCTTTTCTCTCTCCTATTTTGATAAGTATTACAAAAATCATCATATTCCTTTGAATGATTTCTTTGCATGTGACGCTGTAAATTTGATGAATGATCCGCCTGCAACATATGCAAGTTATGAGTATTTGAAAACTTTTTCAGCAGCTCATTTTGAGCTCCCGAAATAAATATTATTAAAACGCTCTACAAAGAGAGAATTATTATTGTTATAATTATAACTACAAATAAGTCTATTCAAATGAATATAATTCTTTGCAAAATAATTTAAACAATGAACAAAATTTGCTTTTCGTATTTTCAGAAACCTAAATGAGCTTAAAACTGTGGTCATAAAAACGAGTTTTTAAAACTATTTTTTGAGAAATTGTTCAAAGAATTTTTTGATAACATTTCTCTTAGTATTTCAAGAGCTCCAAATGAGCCTTAAATTATATGGGGTTAAATATCAATTTTATGAACCCGTTAACGTATTTTTATTAATGTTAAGTTGACACCACCATTAGGGTGCCTCAAAAACATCTTTTTTTTATATAGAGGAAAACGATCTCCTTAATAATTTGATTCGAAATGCGCAAACATAAATTTCCAATTTTGTTTTCATTTTTATTTTACCACTTGCCGATTTTGACTTGAAATTTCTTATTTAAATTGCATCGGGAAAAATCACTTTTTAGATTTTTTGGAATAATTTGTCAGGGTTTAGGAAAATTTTACGGAAAAGTATAGAGGCTTGTTGAGAACTATCCAACAAAGAATTTCATATTTCACATTTTTCACTCTAAAAAAAATTCTATTGATAGTGAAATTACGTTCCTTTCAAAATGCATTCTTTGAAATTAAGCAGATTTCTTTTATCTTTCATTTATCAAAGTTGGACTTGTATACATTTTTTATAAGTTATATCATATAATTTTTTTTCTTTTATCCTCGAAATTATATTTCCTTTATACGACAAAGGATTTCATTTTTCCATCAAAGGAAATACTTTGACTACCCTTAAAAGTAAAAGTTTCAATTATTCATAAAATCGAACTTTTGAGAGCTTTTTATTCTCGTTTTTTTTCTTTAATAAAAAGTATATTATCAACTATTTATCAACATTAGTTAATTAATTTTTAATCATTCGAAAAAATTACATTTGTAAGTTAAACGTGTATTATATTTTTTTCTATAAATCTTTTTTCAATATTTTCGAAAATGATTCTTGAATTATTAGAAATTGAGAACTGACACTGAATAAACAGCAAACTATTAACAACAAGAATTTAAGTCCTAAGTCGTCGTAAAAGAATAGTAACCCTTATTAAAGACCCAAAATTAAAAGAAAGTCTTTCCATTTCCCAAGTTACAGATACTGTAAATATAATTAGATACTCGGAAGGAGGCCACGAGGCCCTTATAATTTGCATAAATTTTAGAATGCTTAAATACTTGCTTTAGTGATGCTTTAGTGACTTAAGAAAAATCAAGACAATATCTTGATATTTCTTGATCAAATATTGTCTTGAAATTTTCTTGATAACGTATTTCTTGAAAGTATTGAAAATCAAGTCCTCTTCTTGATCTTATCTTGTAAAAGTATTTTAATATGCGTAAAAGCTTTCATGTATTTCTCCTTTTCCTCAGCCAGGCAAACTGGTGCGTTGATGTACCAGAAGTTTTGAACGTTCAAATGAACGAAATATTTTTTCCCAATTCTATTTTATTCAGAAATATTGTTCCTACTAAAAATAACAATATTGTCAAATTTACATTAAAAATATCGAAAAAATTGTAATTCAGTATTCAAAGTCTTAAGAACTTATATATGTTTTTTAAAAAATAATATACGTTCAATTGTTCATGAACATGATTGTAAAACAGTTTTTAAAAAAATGATCTTCTAAAACTACTAAACCTACTACTGTAAACCAAATTTTTAAAAATATTTTTATTTTCCAGTAAT